>CM060947.1:99714210-99941710 GCA_030765055.1 Mantis religiosa | reverse complement strand
GTCGTTTCACTTCTTAGGTTAAGCGCTTAGTGATCCCGTTATCCTAAAGTTATTAACCAGATGCGTCTTGAAGTATCTGGTCTCGGAAGTATATGACCAGGATAGTTCTGAAGACAATTGTCTTCATGATTCGAATTTTACATGTGTATCGTACACAAACATGTTCTAACGTGAATTTGTCGGTGGACATTTCAATGGACAATAACGTCTATGAATAAACTTTGACCTTTGATATACCAAAGTATACTACACATATCAGGCATGTGCCTCACTATAAAACCTGCATAACTGTATAATTTTGTAACGTCACGTAGTATAACGCACACTTTTTTGCCAGATAACTTATCATAATATCAGTCTAGTTAATACTACAGTATGAATCAGTGGCGACTCGTGAACATTTTTCTTGGTGGGACCGGATATGACGATGCTTGTAATGGAATTAGAAATACGGTTATACATTTTAAAACAGGTCACCTTTAGTTGCACTGCCAAAAGCACAGCTATAGCAGAAATGTGGCAAACATTAAAAACATTTAGTACGTAACTAATAATAAGAAATAAACTGGAACTCATCAAGTGCCAGTGTTATTTGTACTAGAGCTGAGCACATCTATTCTTCTAGATGGCAAAAATTTCAATCATTCTGTTTTTTAAAATTAGGGATTTCACCAATTTCCTCTTTGTGAGTGGAGCAAACTGCCAAGGAATTAAGCATATCTTTTCCTATGGTGTTCCTAAGGAAAGACTTAATTCTTTTCAATGTACTGAAACTCTTCTTTGCCTCGTCTGTAAGAATTGGAGTTATTAGTACAATTAGCAGCTTTTTGTGTACTTCAGAAAACGCCTCCTCAAAGGAGTGTTGTATGAAAAGATGAAGAGTTCACTGACTGAAGGGATATCTCTGTATGTTATATTATAAATCACTGACCGTTCATTTTTTAACTTTTCGAGGGACAGCATGGGATTGTATTTTGATGCAAATTTTGTCACTTTCAGCAGGGAACTTTTTTCTGAATGTAATAAATTGTTGGGGTCAATAATTCCAAAAGTATTGAGTATATGAGATTGTTGGAGTCGTCCTTTCATTTGGTTGATCACTGTGCCACTCACTTCTTTGGCATCGAAATTCAGATTCGCTTCAGAACATTAATTAATTCTGTTGCTTTCCTGAGGGAGGAGCAGTTATCATCAACCTATTATTTTCTATTATTCTCATGAATTTCAGACACATCTGATTCAAAATACTCTAAACCGCGATCTCTTACTAAATGTTACAGAAAATTCTCTGCTTTTTTGCCTTCTTGTTGTGTAAATGTAAAATTATTCGGCTGATATGCATCTAATCTTTTAATTTCAAGCTTTTCTTATGTCTTTAATGAATGAAAGTGACTTTTGAGTAAATAATACATTCTATTCATTTTAAACTACACTACATTGTCCACCAAACAATTAAGATTCCGATAAGAATCACATTAAAACTAAAACCAGCACGGTTTCCAATTCAGTAACTCGCTTTCCGACTTCATGGATCTTTCCCGGAGATTGAAACACAGGTACGCTCCCTTTTTCTAAGTATGAAGCTGCTTCACTACAAATTCGTGACAATGTGTGCACACTACCTACATCACAAGCTTTCAGAGTTAATTGCTGGGATTTTGAAAAATCTACAGTTGCCCTATATCCTGTAAAAACTTGTTCATATTAAATATAATTTTTGTGCCCTGAGAATGAATTACTTCACGTTTGTTGAACGAAAAATCACCTATCCCAGCTTCGAGGGACATATTCATGCACACGGATCATAAACACTGGAAGATATGCGCATAATAATAATAATAATAATAATAATAATAATAATAATAAAAATAATAATAATAATAATAATAATAATAATAATAATAATAATAATAATAATAATAATAATAATAATAATAATAATAATAATAATAATAATAATAATAATAATAATAATAATAATAATAATAATAATAATAATAATAATAATAATAATAATAATAATAATAATAATAATAATAATAATAATAATAATAATAATAATAATAATAATAATAATAATAATAATAATAATAATAATAATAATAATAATAATAATAATAATAATAATAATAATAATAATAATAATAATAATAATAATAATAATAATAATAATAATAATAATAATAATAATAATAATAATAATAATAATAATAATAATAATAATAATAATAATAATAATAATAATAATAATAATAATAATAATAATAATAATAATAATAATAATAATAATAATAATAATAATAATAATAATAATTTGATGTAATATTAACGATATTTCAGCTCAAGTTCAACACATGACTTAACAATGCCATTCACTTTACAAAACGACACCTCTACTCTGAAAACGAACTGAAAATTAACCCTGTTTCAAACTGTATGACTTCTGTTTTAATAGAAGGTGTATTATTTATTTATGCTTGAGATGAATGTTATAAGGAAGGAATGTGTTGTTTTTCAGGCTTATCTGTGTTGAATAGATGGATGTTGGGTGTAACCATAACCATGTGAAGATAAAAACAGCATCGCTCGCGTTTTAAGTATCGTAGAGACAGGATTTTTGTACGGTCATGATCAGAAAATAAAATTCTTTCTTGTTATAATATTGGCATCTGTAATTTTCACATATTTATCCGTAACATTTAACCATAACATGTGAAGATAAAATGTGCATCGCTCGTGTTCCAAGTATTGTAGAAACAGGATTTTTGTACGGTCATGATCAGAAAATAACATTCTTATTATAAAATTGGCATATGTCATTTTTCAAACATTTATCCGAGCGTAATTAATTAATATAATGTTTTTAGTTCAGCCGCGCGAGATACCTGTACCACATTCGGCAGCGCTGGTAGGCGGAGTAAGCTTAGGATTGGCTGAGTCTGCCGTATGGCCCGCCTCCATATGCCTTCAACTTTTGCGAACATTTATAGGTAACGGGCGCGGTTGTCGTGTACAACACTGCAAGCTGTAAGCTTCGATAACTATTAAGAATCGTGATATAATAAATAATTATTTGTAATGATTATTACAAATGAATAAAATATAGAATAAATGTTTTCTTCAAATAAAAAAACGCCTATAAGCTGCGTAATATTATCGGTGGGGTCTGCCCCTTAATGACAGTCTGCCCCTGGTATGAATACTAAATAACATTTCGGAAGTACGGATATAATAGCATGTTAAATTCTCCGATACTGACGCTGAGGTTCGATACACAACTTGTTGTGGTACTGATTAGTAGGTATCTGAGATAGGCAAAATTATACTCAGAAGTTAAATGTGCTAATGTATACACTAACCTATAACGCGTAGCGATTGCATTAATGTCAAGAAATCGCCAAGAATGTATACCACATTTACTTGTTCCAGGAAAGCAACAAGCACATGACATGTCATTCGAAAGCATATGCATCAGGACTCATTGAAATATTCGATATACAGTAAGCTAACGTTATTCAGCTCCTGGTAATGCTTTCAGAGTATTTTATATGCATATTAACACTGCTGTCCTTTCCTTGTATTTCGAATCTGAATGCCAGTTTCATAAATCCCCTGGACGCTTGCCTAGTTCAATGCCCGCTTCTGCGTATGACTCCGTCACATCCATTGGATTAGTTTATTGCTTTACAGAAGTAGAATAATGCTCAGTCCACTACAAATTCTTGGGGACGTTTATTAAGCTTCAACTCTCCTTAAAACACAACATTCTGAACAAAATCCATATTTCAGCGAACAAAAGCATGGTTTGAGATCTACTAAACCCAAAAGAAATAACACTGCGCAAGCATGTTTGTGTGTGTGTGTGTATGTGTGTGTATGTGTGTGTGTGTGTGTGTGTGTGTGTGTGTGTGTGTGTGTGTGTGTGTGTAAGAGCGCTCAACTGCTTGGTCATCAGCACCCTTACCCACTAAATCATAGCAATATCCAGAGATAAATTACTCAAAATAAAAAGAAAAAATCAAAACAAAATTAAAAAATAAATAAGTTCAAATGAGGATAAACCCAATAAAAACTATAATTAACAATAAAATACCAAACGGCATAAAAAGCAGTTTTCAATGTTAACTCTCATTTACAACAAACTACCTGCCCAGTGGTGGTCGAATCAATTGCTCCTTTTCTTAGGGGCTGAGCTAGCATTTTCCGCAGGTTTATCCTGCTTTTTCTCACTGTCGTTTTGGCAGTGAGGGCAGGATCTTGCGGCTCCACAACCTGAATGGCGGAGGACCGATTTCCTACTGGTAACTTCGAATCGAGTCTCTCGAAACGATCGGAAACTGCGATCGGCGAAAATGAAAGCCGCCGGTCTGAGTCCTCTCGGATGATTCCTCAGATGTTCTCGGAGGAGATGGTCGTTTTGCTTGGTACTAGCCTTTTTACTCTCCCTAAGTAAGTCAGTTCTTTCATACGAGGTCTTGAACTTTCTGGGCGATGTATTATGTATTTCTGGTTCACGTATCCTTGAGGTAGATTCTTTCTGCTGGAACGTTCGTTATAGGACTGTACTTGGTAGGACACCTTCTCTCTTAGATCGCCTTTTCCTCGGTGAAACGCGGGTATTCTCTGGAGTTAGATGAATGATTGCCACTGCAGTTAACACATGTTGCAGGTGAAGTACACCATCATCATGTTTGACTTCCCCACAGTCAACGCAAGTAGCCACTCCATTACAAGAATCACTCATGTGGTCAAAGCACTGGCATTTATAATACCTCAGTGGATTCGGCATATACTGTCTCACTTCAATAGCTTCATACCCTGCCTTAATCCTTTGCGGGAGATCTACCCGATCAAAGGTAAGAAACAGGGTACGAGTGGCCACTAGTTCACCTCGTTCTTTGCGGTGAACTCGATATACATCAGTCACACTTTATTCCGCCAAGTTTTCCTGAATCTCCTCATTGGACATGTCGTCCAATGCGCTGGTGTTTACAACACCACGCGAGGAGTTCTGAGTCCTATGCAGTTCAACGCACACCGGATAGCTCGCAAGCAGATTGGCTTTCAACAATTTTTGCAGCCTGCGTCCGTGAAACTGCTTCGACTAGGAGCGTGCAATTGCGAGATCGAGTACATGATTTTACAGGACCAGCAATATTATCTAGACCCTTCTGAATAATGAACGGGTTCACAGTAGTACATTTTCGACTTTTATCAGATCTAAAAGTAACCAAATAGCGTTCCCCACAAGACTCGGCTATTTCCTTTCCACTTTTCTTAACATTTTTGTAGATTTTCTCAGTTCCCATAACGACAATATCCTCCAACATTGCAAACGTCTCCGATGGGGTGCTCACATCCTGGGCGCCGCCCCGGCTTAGGTGAGAGTCCTGGCCTGGACCTTGTTCACCTCAGGGTCTCATCTCCCAATGTAAAGACAGAGGGACCCAATCCCTTCAGGAGAGTAACAGCTCATGCAATGACCCCTCCCCGGCAGTGACTTTATCAGCGCATACGAACACAGTCCTACATGATAACCAGGAGCTGAGGGTTACGCGTTACCCAGTTACACCTGCGCTCCCCACTCCGCCGACCCTCGCTAAGTTATCCGTCAGACGTGTCAGGGAGGTTAGGTTCAAACACGGATGTGGACCTTGTTTGAGTGTTTGGCATTAGCTCTCTCACCACTCAGAGCACCCAATCGAGAGATTTGGCTCGGGACCCCGGGATCGCCAACTCCCGTACCTACCGCAGTAGCACCTGTGTGTGTGTGTGTGTGTGTGTGTGTGTGTGTGTGTGTGTGTGTGTGTGTGTGTGTGTGTGTGTGTATGAACTGATAGTGGTACAGCAAAATTTAAAGGTGAAAAATCGGGGGGGGGGGTAACCAACTTCCCTGTCTTAAGAAAGACAGTACTTGCCGAGCGGAATGGCTCAAGCGGTTTCATCTGTGGCCCGCATTCGAGAGGTCCGGGTTCAATTCCCGTGGCCAACCTGACCCATGGGTTTTTTCGGGGGGTTTCCTGGGTCGCCAGATTAATACTGGTTAGGCTAATTACAGCCTCGAATTTCCTGTCACTCCATTTCATCTCCATTATCATTTCACATCGTCTCCCAACTTGGTCTCTTTCAGGGTAGACGTGTTGGTGGGAGTCTCGGTGACGCATGGCAGGATGATATGCTCTAAGTGAACCACTTCCTCCTTTGGTAGGTCGGTTGCCGGTCTTCGAAGCGCCTGCTAGGACCACTTCCGAACTACAGTAGGGGGGATGCCCGTTATCCTGGCCTAACGGGGCAGGTTTCCAAGTAAAGTGTAGGGACCCTGCCCTCAGTACTGTCATGGCTCCTTGGGACGGCCGTCGTCTGTATCCTGTCGCATCATCCTTCCTCCCGAGCATGCCCCACTTGTAGGCATAGGTACCTAGATCAAGACTGGTTGCGTGCCGAATCCCCTCTGTAGTAATCCTACTCCTAAGACACTATTTTATGTCAGCAGAAGATTTTCTAGAAATCTCACCTCCAACTAGTCTTTACACGAAACATTTTCGTTATGTTTAATTTTCTCAGTCATTTCTTATAGTTTTAATTCAAATATTGTGTCTGAGTTATTCGCAGGAATAATATCTATATTTTTATGTGAGTGGCCTGTGAAGTCCTCTTTACTCCGAAAGAATTTTGTATACTGTTTTGTGACTAGAAAACTAAGAAACAGACAAAAGTTTAAAAAATGTTGAGTTCATTAAAACATACAAATGTAAAATAATTTTTGTGTAGTCTTAGACTTTTTTCTAAATATTTGATGACGTCTCAAATATAAGGGTGTCATTTGACGGAAGATGTATAAAAGTTTCCGATTCCTTCCCACCCTTTCCTTCTTAACTGTAAGCTATTTCTGGACTGTTATGATGTGATCTGCTGGAGATAGATGTGCCAGACGCCGTGCGTAACTAGATAGGCATCTTCGGTGGCATGGTCGAAGTCTTATCGACGAATATGGTGTTGCTGTGTTGTTTATCTTCTCCAAATATGTCGTTACTATGGCTTCTGTATTTATTCCTTAGTACTAGCGATAATATTTGAAGTTGGTGCTTATGTTATATCTAAGTAGTTATTGCTTAATTTTAAATGATATCTGGACAGAAATGTACAATGAGTAGCGTTACCTATAGTTAAGAAAACACCTTTTTACGAACGCTATAATACACAAGGCATATTTGCGAATGTCAGATGGCCGGAAGAAAGTTATATGACCGTAGGTCAGATTTTTTAAAACGAGGTTGTAGCTAAATTGACCTTGTTTTCCTTTATTTAGCTATTATTTTTATAGGGACTGGTGCTCTGCGTGCCAATCATTTTCTAAATCTATGAGGTTTCCAGGTGGCAGTCATTCTTTTAATGGTAATCTCATAAGCTTTAATCTAAAGAATTTCCGTAAGATGTGCCTAGACACTGTAGGTACATGTTAAAACTAAAATACCTAATTATGGCAATAAATGACAAATAAAAAAAGACTTAATATCATTCCCATTTAATTGAGTTAAGAAAATGATACCTTACTTTAAGCTTCCGTCTCTACTGACAGGTAACTTTAGAAAACACATCGGTGGCCAGAGCAAAATCCGAGATCTCTGTATAATTTCTCTACCACATAATTCCAAGTAGGCAGAGAAAGTATTGTACTCCATCCAAAAATTCGATGGATTTCATTGGAAATACATGTTTGGAGGTCCTCCGCTCCATGAGGGAGCAAGCCTATCTATATATCTCTCTGTATGTGTGTGTGTGTGTGTGTGTGTGTGTGTGTGTGTGTGTGTGTGTGTGTGTGTGTGTGTGTGTTTGTTTGTTTGTTTATTTGTTTATTTGTTTGTTAAGTATACATGGGAAACGAAATATCGGATAGTACCTAACTTGGTATTTGAGTTCAATAACTTTCAAAGATGCCATATGAAGATTTTCCATAAATTTCCCCACTCCAAACTGCCCTGCTACATGGAATAGTTCTCGAAACTTTATTTTCTCAAAAATTACTCTTTAACAAATTTAATTAAAATACATACACAACATGACTGGCCCTGACTACTCTACGGAGAGAACTCGGTACGGAGGTCCAAACTTGGTCTATTGTACCCATCCCCCCAAGTGGGGCATTCCCTGGAGGAAGAATGAGGTGAGAGGAGACAGAGGGCGGCCGCCCCAAGGATCCACGACATAGCAGAAGATACGGTCTATACAATTGACCAGTTGGAACTCCCCGGCAGGCCAGTACAACCGACAACCCACCCACCGTGGTCCTGAAACATTAAGCAGGATATTTTCCCTGTAGGCCGCGCCGTGGCTCAGTGGTTAGACCGCTTGGCTCTCCCCAAGGCGGCCCGGGTTCGATCCCAGGAGACCGCAAAGTGAGATTTGTGGTGGACAACACGACGCTGCGGTGGGTTTTCTCCGGGATCTCCGGTTTCTCCCGCCATCTCATTCCACCGGTGCTCCACCTTAAAAAACCTTAGCCTATATACGGCTAGTGTGAAGAAATGATTAATTTCCATCAATTAACTAAAATTATAAGAGTTAAAGGATGAAGCCTGGGACTCAAGTACTTACGATAGTAAGTCGCCACAAACGGTGTAACTCGAATTCGAGAGCCCTTATTGGTCTACCGGGAAATATAAGAGTCAAATGGAGAATTTAATGTCATGACGGCAAGTCGGCCATGGTAGCTCAATTGGTTAGAGCGACTCGGCGGAAACCAGGAGATCCTTGTTTAAATCCCGGCCATGACATTGAATTTTTCATATTGACTCTATCTATTTGAGTATCTGTTTACACGGAATCAAAACTCGTGTACATTCTGTTTAATTTTATTTTAAAAACTGCTTTTGAAGTGAATTTGCAGTCGAATAATTATTAGAGAAAGAAATTAAAGAGAAAGAAAGTTCTACACAAATCACTTTGTACCTCATATATTTACATTAAAATAAATGCATATACTGACTTTCTGGGAACAGACTGTGAAGTTCTTTTCAATAGTAAGTCATTTAGTATAACTTTGTATAACTAATGGAGAAACAAACAAACAAAAAACTTTGACACAGTTTATTTGATCTAATTTGTTTTTGTAGTATCAACTGAATCCGTTATTAGGGGTTTTAATTTCTTCAATGCTTTTCAAACCGCTGTCGCTATTCAGTTGTTTCTTTCACGATGTCATAAAAAGATAATAGAAGTTCACGGCCGGCATATAGCGGTTCGATGTTAAACACCTGACTCTCGAATATCGGGTTTCTCTATAAACCTTGTAGGTACCTATAACGAAAAGTGGAATTAAATTTCTGCAAAGATTTACTTAACTACATTTACATAGACAAATAAGATTCCGTAGGAATAGTGTGCAGGCGTTCAATAAAGATAAGGAAACAGAGAAAGTCGCGTGAATATGGTACGACATACCTTTTAATGAATAAACTATCTAGATTCTAGAATTAGGTTAATCTGTGCTTATGATCGTGATCCAGAGTTGTAGATAATGTTTTAAAGTTTAGGGTACGGAGAATTAAAATAATGATGTGTGCCTAATTTTCATCTACATTTTTAAACTGCCAGTTTTATTTCCTTTTCAGATATTTATTGTAAAGTTTGGAATTTAGGTTAACTGTTCATATGGATCTTTGAGCATTAATGTTAAATCCGGAGTGCAACAGCAGCGACTGCAATTAATAGCTTTTGTACTATGAGATGTGCATTAGAGACAGACTGTTGTTGCTTTGTGCTGGAGAACGGTAAATTGACAGTGGTTTTAAATCAGTTTTAAAAGAGATTTTGCTTCGGGATCACTTTTCTCCTCATTTTATAACGCCACACATAACGGCACATTAATAAAACATAATGCAATACTGTCCGTTGCCTAAGGAAGTGAGCAATTAAGACCGTAATTGTCCCAATAGTAGAAAAAATGACCAAAAACTGATGGTCATGGTCAGGCAAAACCCTTATCTAACATAACCGTCGCTACTTTCCCCTGCCTTACCGGCTTTGTCTGCCGTGGCATCTACCTGAGGTCAATAACCTGTCTCCCAATATGTTAACACGATGCTGTTGGAAGTTTGCTATACTCCAAATATTCGATTAGTAATATTTTACAGGTATAGGTACAGAACTAAGTCTTTATTATCCGTGTCTGTCCCTCTGCCAGATTGTGTGTTCAGAATCAACGGATAATGAAAACACAAAATCAAGCATGTTTCACGTTAGCTTACCTGAATGTATCTTTAATACTCTTTAGAAACTAAGGAATAGATAATTCAGGTATTTATTAGGCTGCGGGTGATCAGCACAGCCCAATTATATGTACTTAAATATTTTATTTTATTTCTTTTAAATCCTCCAACTTTGTCATATCGGACGACGAATGAAACAGGTGAAATAATGTTAAAATTAGCCCAGAGTCCATAGAGCTTAGAGTTACCCGAAATTCGTCTTTCAGGATAAGGCAAAACCCCGAAAAAACCTTATACAGGTAATTCAGCCTGACCGAGATTAGAATTCGCGACCTCTTGAACATGAGGCAGACACGGTACCGAGGTGGGTTACATATTTTAATGGTGCATATTTATACAGGGATAAAAGGCAAATGTTGAAGGGATACGAATGTAAGAATGTTGTACATACATTTATTTTACGTTTTTTGCATATTTATACTGTATAATTTCACATATTGGAAAATTATTACGCAATCAATATACACTTTTCGGCATGTATTAAGGTTTTATTATATTATTATTATTATTATTATTATTATTATTATTATTATTATTATTATTATTATTATTATTATTATTATTATTATTATTATTATTATTATTATTATTATTATTATTATTATTATTATTATTATTATTATTATTATTATTATTATTATTATTATTATTATTATTATTATTATTATTATTATTATTATTATTATTATTATTATTATTATTGTTGTTGTTGTTGTTGTTGTTGTTGTACAATGCCATAACAAGAAAGAAGTAATTCGAAGCTTTCTTATGGTGCTACTCATACTCTCATACTTTTTCTTTTTCCATTCCTTTAACTGCAATGGTCATATTGACGCTCGTTCTTTTGGAACATATCGCCTATTGGCGATGGTGTCAACTCGTAAACGTTGGGTTGCTGGTACTTTGTTTTTTTTTTATTTATTAGATCACGCACACATTCCCACTCTCATTCATACTTCCGGACTCTGGAGAAAATGGGAAATCATCTTGGTTGGAGAAAAATCCCCACCCCAGCCGGGAATCGAACCCGGGACCTTTCGCACGGCTGCTCTACCAACTGAGCTACAGGAGCAGCTCATACTTATTTTGTTAGTAGTCTTAACATCCTTTAATCCCGTAGGTCATAGAGACGTGAATGAATAAAATCTGTGAAATTAAATAAACAACGGACCTTTGCAAAGAAATAAGCACCACCTCCACAATTGTAGGTGTAGCTTACCACTTCAAAATGTGAATTTTACACAGAAATGTGCATGGCAATGGCTGCAAGAATCACATCCTTACGTAATTTTATGTATGTGCATTTAAACATTTTTACATAGTGTAACAACTCCCGACGAATCGGTTCTCATAGATAAATAATTACTTGAATTCACGTTATGTCATCTTGGAAAAACTCAGCATTGATATAGGCATAAAATTAGATACATATATGGATTTCTGCTAATGAGAGGATGGACGCTGAAGGCATTTCATTGCGAATCTAACTGTGGGCAAATTGGATTCTGAGGCTGATCTAAACTCTAATTTAATGTATCACTTTGGAGGTAAAGATAGTTAAAAAATTGTACGATTTATTAATGATGTCCTTACGGTACTATGGCCAGACGGTGTTAAAGAAGAGAGGGCCTTACTGGGTCACTTATGAACACAGATGCAACTGCATGGATTTGAAGGCGGGGAAATCCTTTAATACGTTTTATTCAAAGTTAATGTATGATATTTGTATGGC
The DNA here is from genome assembly GCA_030765055.1 of Mantis religiosa. Classification (NCBI taxonomy): domain Eukaryota; kingdom Metazoa; phylum Arthropoda; class Insecta; order Mantodea; family Mantidae; genus Mantis; species Mantis religiosa. The sequence continues at coordinate 99,929,710 of CM060947.1, read as the reverse complement.
TTATGCATTGTAACAAGAGGCAGATATACAATATTTTTCCTCCTTTAAATCACCGATCCCGATGTTAGGAGTTGTTTACGTTCCACTGGCCCAGAAAGTCGGGGTGAGGAATGCCGAAGCACTGACCTGATAGAAAAAAAAAACGTTGAGCGGCCAGCCCAACGCCTGGGATGAGAGCGAGCGAAGTAGGTGATAGTATGAGGGTGAAATGAATGACAGGAAATACGAATGATGGAGCAATTGGTGTAATGATGGCGGGGGAAACCGGAGGACCTGGAGGAAACCCGCCTCAGCGCCGTGTTGTCGACCACAAATCTCACTTTGAGGTCACCTGGGATCGAGCCCGGGACGTGCTGGTGGCAGCTAAGTCTGAGGCCACTCGACCACGGCGTGGCTTCAGATACAAATTTACAAAGCTAAATATGCCGATGTCAACATAGAAAACGTTTAGCTTAAAATACTGTCTCTACCCAGTAGTGCTACAAGCAGCATCTTGGACAAAGTAACAAACTTGAATTAAAGCTGTGATATTCTGCAAGCACTTTGAAGCTGCGGTCCTGCGCCGTGGCGTAGCGGGCTAAGACAGCATGCCTTGGTCCCTGGCCACGGAAAGCGGCCCGGGCTCGATCCCACCCATGTGGTGGGGATTTTAGGTCCCGCGTATAGGACCGGTGTCCACTCAGCATCGTGAGGAAAGTTAGGAGCTTACGCCAGGTAAGCGGCCCTGGTCACGGAAACCAACGTTCCGGCTGGGGGATGCCGAGATGCTGACCACATCTCTTTCCCGTATCGGTTGGATGATCGTCCACCTCTGCCGTGCGGAAGTGGGCGTGAGGCCGGCAGTCGGGTTGGTAGGTCATGGCCCTCTAAGGGCTGTCGCGCCATGGGATATTATTATTTTATTACCTACTTTGAAGCTGTGAAGTCAGTGGCGGATAATTTTTCCTTCTGATCCTATTGTTTTTATGGGCAAATCCTTGTCACTATTCAATAATTCTGAAGTTCTCAGTTCAACTTAATATATCGCAAGTCACTAAAGTTGACAGTATGAATGCAGTATCCCGGTATTATTAAGTAACTACAGATTTTAGATATGCATACCCTAGGAACTGTGGGAATAATGAAAGTGGCAGTTCAGGATGTTATTAAAAATTAGTTTGATAACGACGTTGTAAATTGACGAATCATATCGGCGCGTCGGTGTGCCGGATTTTCGTTCCGCAGTTCTTTCACATTCCAATAAATCTTCTGACATGAGGCCTTCGCTTTTAACCACGCTTTAAATCCGCCGGTCAGGCCAAGATTTGAACCTGCGACCTTGAGACCAGTAGGGCAGTGCTTAGCCAACAAAAGTCAAACCGACATTCAGAAGGCCAGTGTAGTACGGGTGAAGTGGGTGGTGTAGTCTCTACTATATTGCAATCTGAGCTGAATAAGAATACTGGGTACTCGAAAATGGTCTTATTTTATTGCAAAAAAATTTAACTCCTTTAACCTGATAGGTCATACCAAACGATGAATGAATGACATTGGTGAAATGATGTTCAAATAATCCTGGATTCTATAGAGCTTTAAGTTAACCCACTTTAATCTTCTCAGAATAAGGGAAAACTTCTGAAAAATCTATGAATAACTCATCCTAAGCGAAATTTGAAATCAAGACATTTTATTTTATCTTGATTAGTTAATTGTGAAGTTATGGATCAGAAATCCTGAGAATATTTTTCCAGCTGAAACCTCATGTAAATACGCACTTTTGTTTTTGAGTAGTTAAGCTATCTTTCTCTATATACAAAAGCACATTGATTGAAAGACTGTGTAGGACAGCAGAGCATTTGGAAAAGTAAATTATAGTTAATTGTAAACCCCGTTCCAATATAGTAATTTCAGTTTGAGTATGCGTACCTTTCTTTATACTAGCAAAGAAGTAAAAGTATTTATTTTACTTTTAATTAGTTCATTGCAAGTTAATTTTGGTTACATATTTATATACATACTTATTTCTGAAATTGGCATTACATAAATTCCGGGGCCTAGTGTAGGAAATGAGTTACAGACTGCTAAACGTGATAAAAGTTATTATACATTGCTTTGCTATTTGATTAAAGGCTTACCGCTCTATAGCTACATTACTAAACGTGCAGATTATTTTATAATGCACGCCTTTTTAAAAATCTTAATTACTAACTTTAAAAACCACGCAGCTATAGAATTAGCTATTTCCGCTCTGCTTCTAACCTTCAACATTTTTTTAGTATTTAAGCAGGACCGTATTTATGTACGGGCTATAGCTATTTTGGCGGATGACGTCGTGGTAGACTGCTTGCCTCTCACGAAGGGTTGGATCCTTACGTGGGACCGTGTATAGGTCCTATGGATAGGAAACTATGTGGGATTTGAGTGGATAAATTGGCATCTGAGAGGGTTTTCTCTGAGTGTCCCGATTTCTCCCGCCACTCATTCTACAAACTAGTCCATCATCACCCTTCCTTTCATCCATTTCGCCCTTATTTCATATCATCTCCTTTCTACTCTGACACTGGACTTCGGGCTGATCATCCATCTTGTCTAGTCTCTGATTCAGTTCCTCTGCTTCTTCATAGGCATCTGACCCCAGGCTGCAAATCCTCTTTACGAGGAGGGCTGCATAAAGAAGTTATCTAGGCTGCAACCTATAGGATAACCTGTTTAATATAGCAAAATAAACGATATTTTTGCTTCAGTACTGTTGTACAAGCCCCTCTCATACTTAAATATTGGCATCGCTTAACAAGCAATGCCCAAAGATTTGAACATTTAGAGGTGAAAGCTTCTGAGTTAGCCGATTGCTCTGAGTATGAGAAAGGAACAGCAAAATCTGTGTTTGGTTTCTTTGGATTGTGTCCAAGCATCTAAAGCTGAGCTGATGGAGTTAAGCACATCAGAAAAAATCAGGGCTATTCAAAAAGAAAGAACAGATTTCAAACATTTATTTCTTCCAAACTACAAAAGATAGAAACATGATTCCAACGTCACGGGGAATGTAATTAACCTACCCAGCATTCGCCTGGTGACCCGGAAAAAGCCCCGGAAAAATCCATGGGTCAGGTAGGTCGGTCACGAGAATCGAACCTAGGCTTCCGGAATGCGGGCCATAGACGAATCCACCTGAGCTATCCCACTCGATATAATGATCCCATAACAAGAACGATGGAAAAATAGTAAAGGAGGAAATCTTCATTAATAAAAAAATGAGAGAGACTTAGAGCATTTCCCGACATCTTTTAATGTTTACCTGAACTTGTTTCAGATTTAAACGCTTTAGATAACCAAGGAAATCCCTGGAAATTAGTAATTTTTTATAAATTGCTCATTACGTGCAGAGGACCAACATAATTATTCAATAAGCTGAAGATGAAATGAAAAAAAAAAACTATACTTATTTTAAACCAAATAACTAAACAATGTTGTTTGAATATTTCCTCTTAAAAATCAATGAGGATCAAGGTAAACGTGATCAAGAATATTGATGGACATACAATAGAACAAGTGAATATTTTAGATATCTAGGTAAGCCATATTTCAGTTATTAAAGGCATGAATGCTTAATTTTCCTAATTTCGCGGGAATTTGAATAAGACTAGGGAAGAAACTTGATTAAAACTCTGTAATACGTTGTCATGCAGTCCTAGCGTATGAAAATGAACTAGAGCTGTGCCAGATAATGAAATACAGAATCAGATTGAGAAGGCTCCGTAGTAACGCCTCAGGCTGCATCCGGAAGGTCTGCAGTTCAAATTCCGCCAGGGCCATTTTCCTGACTGAAGTTGTTTGCAGGATTTCCTCCGTTCTCATAATAATTGGCAAATACCGAGGAGACACCCTAAATTTAGGTGAACGCTTCCTTCCCAACATTTCCTTCCGAACACCATTTCATTTCATGACACCAGTGTCCACTGCTAGTGCTACCGTATAGTTATCGCCAAACAATTTGGCACGTGGAAAATTCTTTGGAATCAGTGGACGAGTCTATAGGAGCAAGAGTTATAAATATTGCTTTGAAACTCGGGCTTCTCACCCTCCATTAAGCACCGGAAACATCATTTGTTAACCCACCTGGTCAGTGAGGACACTCGGTTACTTATTGCAAATAACAAACTAGTAGGTACGTGTTTGTTTTAGGAAGTTTTCATTTAGAAGTGAAGAGAAACGTGTTATACGAGTGCCTGTTTATTGTTCGTGATAGTGATATGTCGGGCACAGAGTCTTTAGAAGACTGCAATGATATATAACTGATGGAGATATAGTTTAGTCTGTAGCACTGTTATGGGATCAATTTCCTTCACGCACTGAGTTTACCTACGTATGCTGCAGCAGAATCAGGAGCTAGAGTATGAGGTGGATTGGAAGTATCACAAAAGAGTAAGTGACTCGCTCAATAGTTTGCTGTTTGAAAACTCAAGATGCCAATTTGTTTAGCAATACCTATATCCAGTAAGAATGGGAATTACATTATTATTTGGGAATGCAGGCAGTAGAAATAAAGTAATAACTTTTGATTTAAACTCAAAGTAGAACCAACAACTACTCACCAAGTTGAGACAAAATGAGATGAAATGGTGTAAGCATCTAAAAAGAGGTGCTAATAATAAGTTACTAGCTTTAACCTATTCGAAATCTATTAATGGAGGATAACAAGAAGAGGCTTCTAGTGAGGTGGGTAGCAGAACAGGTTTAAAATTAATCCTTGCATATTATTATTATTATTATTATTATTATTATTATTATTATTATTATTATTATTATTATTATTATTATTATTATTATTATTATTATTATTATTATTATTATTATTATTATTATTATTATTATTATTATTATTATTATTATTATTATTATTATTATTATTATTATTATTATTATTATTATTATTATTATTATTATTATTATTATTATTATTATTATTATTATTATTATTATTATTATTATTATTATTATTATTATTATTATTATTATTATTATTATTATTATTATTATTATTATTATTATTATTATTATTATTATTATTATTATTATTATTATTATTATTATTATTATTATTATTATTATTATTATTATTATTATTATTATTATTATTATTATTATTATTATTATTATTATTATTATTATTATTATTATTATTATTATTATTATTATTATTATTATTATTATTATTATTATTATTATTATTATTATTATTATTATTATTTATTAGACGTTTTAGTAAGCAGCAGCATTAGGAAGTCGCATTAGGCGAAGATAGTTTTCATGTGTTATATGTATTCATAACTTCTTACAAAAATCAGTAGAGAGCCGAAAATCTTCTATTTTCGCATATAGAACAGAAATAATTGAATCATGCACTGCTGCACTTTACCCTAACATCAAAATAAACCTATCTGCTTGCTAAGATTCAGAAGTTTCCACCCAATAAGTGGAGATAAAAACAGTTGAAATGCCAAAAGTTCTTGTCAGATTTTAGTTGCTTTCTCATCAAAGCGTCAACAAACATGGATATAATGGAGTCCGGAAGTGTTTTGGACATGCATTCCAATCATGTTAAGAATTTCTATGTCAAAACAGAACCGTACCGGAAGTTTTCCACAGTCTTTCTCGTAGTTATCGGACAATCAGGCCAGGAGTAATGGTTATACCTTCAGTGGCGCAGATAGAATTTTGTTCTGGGATAGTTTAACATGTTAGGTGCATTCACTATTGCAGAGAGCTTAATAAGCTTGCGTTGTTTGTCATAAAATATGAAACGTCCCAAGAAATGTGTAACGGATCGAAATATATATTAGATTGAATAACATTTGTGAGACTTTTCAAATTTGATTAAAATCTGCACAAAATTAATGGTAGTATATAAGGATATCCTCCTTAAAGTTTATACTCTTAAGCAAATCGCCGCACATGCAGATTTGGAATCTTACGTATATGAGTTTGAGGGTCACCTGCTGATATATGTCAAATTTGGTTGAAATCGGAACAAAATTAAGAGTGATTTCTGGAGAAACTCCTAAAAGTGTAGGATTTGTAAGAAATACGCCTTAGGCACGAGATTAAATATTACGCAGCTACAAGAGCTTGAAGAACACTGATTTCAAATATTTAGTTTAAATCTATATAAAATTAAGGATAGTTTATACAGATAGCCTCCTAAAATACATGCTTTTAAGAATTACTTCCCAAAATATTCACAGTAATAAATACCTATGTCCGCTTATTTATAATAACGAGGGCAAGAACAGACAGCGCACTCCTCCATTACATCATTACAGCAAGCAACGCAACAGCAAAATTACTAACATCTCGAAACAGGTAACGTTTAAATATGCTGAACATTTTGTGCTCCCAAATTAGTAACTTTGCGCCTATAGTTGCCTGACATTTGGGAAAATAGAAGTCAGCTGCTTCTAAATCAAATGCGGTTACGGTCCTTTCTGGTTGCTAGATGGTCAAGTTCCCGATATTTCTTATTCAATTTCAATTTATGTTCTATTACTGTGAACTTTATTTTGCTTCATCCTGAAATATGCGAGGTCTGTTCAAAATGTATCTCGAATTATGTGTTTTTTCAAAAAGTATTTATTTATTCATGAATATCCATTTTTTCCCCTTCAAAGTAATCCCTACCAGATATTATACACTTGTGCCAACGTGTTTCCAATCCTAGAAGCACTTTAAAAATCGGGTTTTATTTTTTGTGATCTTGTTGGACACCTCTTCGATGCCGTATTTATCTCCTCAATCGTGGCGTAAGTCGTCCTTTTATAGCCCTCTTCGGTTTTGAAGAAGAAGAAGAAGAAGAAGAAGAAGAAGAAGAAGAAGAAGAAGAAGAAGAAGAAGAAGAAGAAGAAGAAGAAGAAGAAGAAGAAGAAGAAGAAGAAGAAGAAGAAGAAGAAGAAGAAGAAGAAGAAGAAGAAGAAGAAGAAGAAGAAGAAGAAGAAGAAGAAGAAGAAGAAGAAGAAGAAGAAGAAGAAGAAGAAGAAGAAGAAGAAGAAGAAGAAGAAACACGCAGAGGGCTAGGTCTGGGGAATACGGTGGCTGCGACACCATAAGTGTGCTGCTTTTGAACAAAAATTCGCGCACAAGCAATGATGTGTGAGCAAGGGCGTTATCATAGTGCAAAAGCCAATTTTGGTTCTTGCGCAAATTCGGGCGTTTCTGGCGGATTGCTATGCGCAAATTCCGCATAACTTGCAGATAATATACCTTACTGACCGTTCTACTCTGTGGCAAAATCTCATGATGCACCATGCCCCTGCAATCGAGGAAAACTGTAAGCAAAGACTTCATTCGACCGAACTTGGCGCGCTTTTCCTGGTAGCAGCATCCATTGAGATGATTGGGCTATAGTTTTCACGTCATAACCGCAAACCCACGATTCGTCACCAGTTATGACCCTCTGAAGCAAATTTGGACAGAGTTCAATAGCTCCTAAGCAACGTTAATGCGATGGTGTTTTTGGTCAAAATAGAGCAACTTCCAAATTGTTGGTCACAATCGAATGGCACAAGCCAATCGATATGTTTAGGTCCGCAGCAACTTCTCTAACGGTGATTCGACGATTGGCCAATACTATTTTCTTCACTTTTTCAATGTTTTCATCTGTTGTCGACGAGCTCGGGCGTCCGGGACGTCCTTCGTCGTTCACTTCTTTAGAGCCTCTGAGAACCTTTTGTACCACCGATAAACATTGTTTTAGTCCAAGGTAGCTTCACCATATGCCACAGCCAACATTCCTTCATAGCAATACTGAAGGGACATATAAACATTATAGGTTTTATAAAGTGAGTTCAAGTTGCACAATTACGGAAACCAGTGATTTATATGGTGTATTCAAAATATTTTAACTTATTTACCATACTCTATATGATATTTGTTTACAGCAGAATTCTCAATAAACGGAAATCGATTTTGAGTCCTCTCATTTTGTCAAACTACAGTATGCGAGTGTCTTAATTGAAGCATGCAGGTCGTTTAACATATGTTAAATTAACAATGATCTGCTAAAGCAGTACGGCGTAGTGAACGTTATACATGGGAAAATGACGATATTTCTGAATTGTTACACAGAGTGCAGAAAAGCAATATGTAGAAAATAGTAGAGTGAAAAAGTAACACCAATTTAAAAACCTTTAGAAGCATGATGTCGCACATGCCGTGCAATTAACAGAAGTGCTTCATCAACATACTAAATTGAAATCTGACTTTATGAAACAATGTTTTCAAAACAAAATAAAAAGTAACTCACACGTTAAGAACGTACGTAGTGTTTCAGTTTACACACAATGACGCCTACTGAAGTTATCTTTGTAGGAAGTGAAGCGTTTGATATTACCGTACCGAACCGGCTTCAGAATACAAATGCAACACTGATCTCGACAGTAGAGGGCAGGGTCCAGGATCATATCCTGCCACGCAATGCCGAGACACCTGACGACACTTCTATCCTGAAATACGCAATCTGCACTCACTTCTCATCGTGTGTGCTCCCGATTCTATCTATACTATTGTGCGTTTTGTTTGCACCTGATGCTGCAAACAAGCTTCACAATTGCAAAATTCTGACATAAATTTACTGTTGACATGTGATTTCCTTGTTTCTATCTTCAAAGTGCTTATTCGTACTACCTTTCCGCTCTAAGTTTCCCCAAATTGGCTTTTATATATGCAGTATATATTCGACATGCGTTCACTTCCAGACATATTCAAAAGGTCGATTAAGGCATTCGGTTAGAACTGAATTCCGGATTACATATCAAAATAAATACAGACCAGAACAGTAGATTCTAAAATCCATTTCAGATTCTATGAATATGTTTACTAAGTTGAAATTAAATGTAAGTGCTTAAATTGTAGCATGTAGACATTAATAGTTTTCCCAATATAAATGAATAGCTAATGCTATTGCAGCACCATGCTTATTAGAGGTCAGAGTTTCATCCACTACGGTCTGGAAACTCGAATAATAATCCATGTGGGTCTATCAACTCGCTGCACCTTTTATTCCTAGTTTAAACCAAGGCGGCTCTTGCCCGATTTCACCAACAGATGTTAAGACCTAACACGAGTTTAGCAAAAGCTATAACAAAAATTGCATTTCACCAACAAGTGTTAGTTAACACTCGTGTTAAATCTCTTCTTAAACTAACAAATCATATTTCTGTTGTTAAGTCCTTAACAATTGTAAACAGTCAAGATGGCGGCGTGAACGCAGCTGTTGCTGGCGATATGCTATATTTAAGACCATCTAAATGGCGTTCGTAATAGAGTACGGCCTATGAGGATAAATTATTTTGAGGAGCTATCAAAAGAAAATTTTCTACAGAGGTATAGACTTCGAAACAAGTTGCTATGAAGGTTACTGCGGAAGTACAAGAGAGGTTAGAACATGCATCGAAAGGAATATGTCGATCTCGTCTTTGCTTCAAGTATTAATAACTTTGCGATTTTATAATTCACTGAATTATGTGCATAATGCACTGTCCACCCCCCGTCTTGAAACGTTCAAGTCACTCGTCATCCTCGTTTTAAGTTTACGTAATACTGACGTTAGAACATGCATCGAAAGGAATATGTCGATCTCGTCTTTGCTTCAAGTATTAATAGCCTTGCTATTTTATAATTCACTGAATTATGTGGATAATACATTGTCCACCTGCCGTCTTGAAACGTTCAAGCCACTTGTCCTTCTTAACACCTCGTTTTAAATTTACGTAATACTGAGTTAGAATATGCTTCTAAAGGAATATGCCGATCTCGCCTTTGCTTTAAGTATTAATAACTTTGGAATTTTATAATTCACTGAATTATGTGGATAATACTCTATCCACTCGTCAGTTCTGTCCTTCGCACCTCGTTTTAAATTAACGTAATACTGAAGAAGTTGTTTCGTGCTTCTAGTAGTGACACATGCATTTGAGTTAAATTCGTTTCCAATATTTTCCCACATGACATCTTTCTCTTTTACATTCACCGCATCCGTCCTCTTATTTTCCACGATATCCTTACACTGCGTCACCAATTCAATTAACAATTCTTTCTCCATCGATGAGAAATTTGTCCCATGGCATCTCTTACGATTTTGCTCCCCCGCCACTTTTTCAGTTGTGTGCAGACGAAAACAAAAACAAAAGCGCATCGCAGTACGTTCAGAAAATAATACGACCGATCAATAGCCTTATAGCTGTAATATTTACAAGCCTCTTGGCGTTAAGACGTGTTTGTTAACATTTCAGAAAACAGGTTGGTGAAATACAAGAAATTTAACAGCTTTGTTAGCGCTGTTAACATGTTGGTGAAATTGGGCATTAGGGTTGTTTCGTTTTACGAACTGAGATGAGCAATTCCGTGTTTTAAAATACAGCCGCTTCAGAATAAATCCTCTTAAGAAGATATACAAAAATAAATGAAAAGGGGACTATTTGTAACAATCACATTATTTAATGATACGAATCAGTATATTCATTTTTCTTTCTGCTCCTTGTTAGTTACGAGCTAGCATTTCTCAGGAATAGTTTCAAAGTAAACCTTTTGTTGCCGGTATAGAGGAGCCTAAAGAAGGCTGACAGAACGTTCGAGTTAGGATGCACCTGTGGACTAATGGTTAGCGTGCTAACATTCCCGCTTCAATCCTCAGCGGGATGAAAATTTTTCTCTAGCCAAGTTTACTTCCTATCCTCCCTGAAGACGAGTGATTTGTAAGCAACTGAATATCGTTGCCGATAAATGCCCCAAATACAGGCAAGTAATAAAACAATCATACACATTTCAAAGGCACTGCTTTAAAATACTGAAGAACTTAAAAGAACAATAACAAGTATTTTATAAATTGCTACTGTGACAAACATTTACATGTTGTATAAAATATGTACTTTTAAACAGATTTGCAATTTCTGAAAAGCTAAACCTTTGCCTATTTATTTATCTCTTTTTTTGCCTAACTTTAGAAGATGTAATTTAAAAAAAATCTTCAAACAGCTTTTATAAAAAACTCAACATAAAAATGTAATATATCATTACCTACACAAGAGCTCAAACATTGTAATAAATTATCGAGAGACATTTTTGTGAAAATAAAAACGAGAGAAAAATTCTCCTTTATTATGGTAGTTTGAGCTGGAGGTATTTTCAGAAAAACTTCGCCTACATTCTTCAGCGCCGCTAAACTCAGGTATAGCATTTATATGTATCCAACGGTCGTTTTTGAGTTTCATGCATTCGTGCACTAGACCAAGAAATCTTGATACTGAATAAGTTCCAATATAATGATTTATCTTGTTATCTAATTGATAGGAAAAGTAAACATTTACCTTTATACAGAATTTCACAGTGAGCCATAGCACAAATCTGTTAAATACTTTAAGCTGTTTTATCTCGACATACCGCCTTAAGGTGCAGAAAGAAAATAAAACGCGGGTGATGTAACACGAGAGAACAGAAAACGTAAAGTACTGAAATACAATTACAATGTGTGCTGAATGGAAAGAGAGACATCCTTGTTAAAAATATGATACATTGATTAAGGAGGACACTCGAATGGCTGGTTTTTGTGACTAAAACTGGCTGTTCACAATAAGAATGCAGTTCTGCAACAGGTAACATGTTCTGTGGATTGAGTATTCTCCCGGCATTACGCCAAACCCCAAATCCTTTCAAGATCCCGTTACACCATATACCGCTGTACAAACTGCCACTCCCTGGTTATCCACAACTCTTATAGCGAGTCCGCCATAGAGGTCATGTACCGGAATATTTCTCTTCGGTATTTTGCTTTCTCAGAAACCATTCGATTAAAATGATCTACCAAATTCTTCTCAAATGGGGGGGGGGGGGAAGAATACTTTATTTTAGATTAGTTTCTCTTGTGCCAAACATCAGTTTGTTAGTAATTATTAAATTCATGGCCACCGCACACAACTTTATATCAAAATATTATATCTTACCTAATACAACCTGAAAAAAGTAGATTTTCGAAGTAGGATTGTCACATATAGTACAATAAAATCAAATTTGATGTTGGATTCAGTTCAAAGCGAATAAATATCTGTTGTAGTTCATGGCAGCACGCTTCTTAGGTGTGCTCTCTAGTTTGAAGCGCATATAGCGTCGGATTTCCATTATCTATCCACCTGTCCGATTGTATGCAGGAATCACCACAGTGGCATGTGCACGTGTGTACGAACAATGGCCGAGTACACCACTCTCGTTAAATAAATGCTTCAGTGACCTTTATTTAAACACGTTAAGTTGACGGTGGTATAGCTTAGTGACTGAGTAGGTACGGTGAAACTTATGTTTTAATTTAGTGTGTCTCCAAACATTTACTTTCAGGCTGCATCTCATTTTTAAACAAATAAATAAGTAAATTAATGTATATACATATACATACAAATAATAGTGTACTTTGACCTAAAATGTACCATTTTAAGATTATTATCCAAAATATTAGCAAATTATTACAAGTGTTGCTAATGGTGCAGTGGTGTTTCTGCCACAAAACGCATGTTCCTAATTTGACCCAGATTACATTATGAGAATCATAAACAGTAATATGAGCAATTTAACGTCATACCGTATTATGGCATACATATATCACAGTTTCGGAATTAATCACAACTCTTCCTTAGATAACTTAATTTGGTACACAAACCAAAGGCGAATTCGGCAGCATCTTTTGTTTCTATCATTCTTTCTAAAATCATTTCGTTAGCATTTTAATCTACATTTTCCAAAATATTCAGCTGACAATCTTTTAGAGTGCTGTAAAATAATATTACCGTTTTCCTTAAAGAGCATTGCCAATACGTATTTAAATATAGAGACGAATTAGTGTCTGATCTCTTTAAAGGATCTGACGCACAACAGATAAGTAATATTAACCCAGGTTTCTTCATATGTATTTATGACTTTTTTTTTTAAATTTCCGTTTCCCAACGTTAAGTCATATCACACAATGAATGAAACGTTGCTCAAATGAGCCCAGAGTCTGCAGAATTTAGAGTTATCCAACATTCATCTTTCAGAATAATAGGTAAACCCGGAAAAAACCTTATCCCCAACCGAAATATGAACTCGGGACCTTTTGAAGGTGACGCAAACACACTACCATCTACGCTACCGAGGTGGGCTCTTACCTTTCTTCAGATTTTAGTACACGTAATCACTATTTTCACAACAGCCAAGAAGGAGATATTTCGTTGAGAAGAATGACTTAATATCTGGTGTAAAAGTTATTTTGAAATAACTTTAAAATAATTTAAAATTCCGTTTAAAATAATTTATGGAAAAAAGAGAAAAATAGTGTTATTCTTTCGAATATCTTTAGCCAATGACCTAGACAGTAAATATAGTGCGATCATATAAACCTGAACCATTTAAATAGGCCATAATTTCCCTTTGAAAGCTCGAAGAATGTAGAAATTTGTATTAATGGGCTCTGGGAGAATTTACAATACTGACAATTGTTAATAGTTGAGTCTTAAATGTGCCATTTTCTTTGATACGACTGTAGACACTGAAGTTTATATGGGTATCTTCAATACATTTTGGAGCAGCTTGATGATATCGAATTGAGAGAAGGTTATTTCCAGTTTACACCACGGAAGTTGTAACCATATCTTTGATAATCGAATAATCTCAAAAGGTCTGTGCCCCCCCCCCCTCCCCCAGATTCCTTGACCTAACCTCATCGTATTTTTTCTTGTGGGGGTATCTCAAAAATAGAGTGTACAAGAATAGGCCACGGACAATTGATGTTCTCAAGGAATCCATTCGAACTGAAATAAGTAACATTGGCGAGAATACTATCCGCAAAACTTCAGAGAATATGGTGAGACGAGTGCAAACATGTATAGATGCTGGTGGAGGACACTTCCAACATTTTCTCTGAGATATAATAGTGTAATGTAATCTCCAAATTCTTCCAAAGTTGCACGTGTGTCCTATTATTGGTTCAAAAGTTATGGCCTATTGAAATAGTTCGGGTTTATATGTATCGCACTGTACTGCAAAGCCATATCTCTAAACTGTTAATCAACGTAAACATTTGTCAATGCACTTTGAAGCATATTAATGCAAGAACTGCTATAAAATAAGCATTCAAAACCGCTTTACTTTCGAATTTTCCTAGTCATTCAAGTGGTGCTATTTGTTTTATATGTAATTCATTATCTTTTGTTTTCCATTTTTAATATACAGCAGTGCCCCATGCGTTTAATCTACTTTAATGTGGTTTCACATATAATTTTTATAAACATTTAAAATAAAGCCTTAAAACAGGAACAAACTTCTGCATATGCAGAAGTGTTTACCTACAGCGATACACTTTCAGCTGTGAATTTTTAAAAATAGTTCATCAAAGTAGAGTGTGCTCGCAAGTCATTTTACTTCGTCAGTTGAGCTCAAAGATGATTAGGGTCATGGCAAACCCCTAGCGGGGCAGCCATAGACTTCCCTCATCCTGTATAATAACTGTAATTATTGCCGCCTTCCCCCTTACGCTTTTAAGAATGACCCAACTTTTATTTTCATAATGTCTGTCCTCTGGACTACTTCTCATACATATGGGTGATCCAAAAATAAAAGTCATGAAGAGGTATATGTGGTGAAAAAAACCGACTGTGAGTGAGAGTGTGCGTTTTAAGGGCCCATCGATCACTAGGCCATTTGGGCCTGAAAACCGACTGTTTTGAGTGAAAGATAAAACAGTCAAATTAATTTAAAAAATAATGTACATATATTTTGTGCTAACTCCTTCATTGGGACATTAAAAGATTACCATTACACCAAATCAAATCATACTTTGTTAATGCAGTTAATAATTTACATTATGGAGTATATAACTTAGGGGGACACCTCGCTTTTTATAACGTCCTGTAACGTAAGTCATATCGGAAGATACCTCGTTTACTGCGACGTGATAGAATTACTGGGGCTACCATCCCCAAAAGAAAGGCACAAAGCCTGAAACATCCCTGTTTACAAACGTGATGCTTATTGTTGAACACTTGCCTCTCACAGAATGTTTTGATTATATCAGTGAGAGTCACACGCAAAGTGACCAATTCTAACGTTTCATTTGTTGTTGGAAAGACGCTATAATTTAAGCATGATATGTAAATCCTGAAATTACAAATATTGAAGGATATCTTATTCGTGTTTTAAGATCTCGCAACTAAACCTCGTTGCCTGGGGAGAGGGTTGGCGCAGCTCGCCGTTCTTGACTTGGTCATTCTCCCTCGCTATCAACTCCAAGAATTTAATGTTTTCTGATTTGTCCAAATGGATTTGTCCAAAAAGGGACGAACTGGTTAGCCAATGAAATGATAAAGTATTACACTGATAATAAAAGAAAACTTCGTATACATCAATACTATCTAGAACATATAATTTAACTTTACTCTTCTATGATCACAAAGTTAAACCAACACAGGTTCCCTCTTTCGAGTATAAAATGTTAAACTTATATAAGAGTACTCTAATTATCAACTTAAGCACTGCAGTTTCAGCTACTTATCTAAAAATGAATATAAATACTATATATATATATATATATATATATATATATATATATATATATATATTGAGTCGTCTTGTAACGCAGTAACAGCTGCAAAATTACATACTTAATCGACTTGCTATTTTTCATACTTTTGCTGTTTGAAATAATTAATTAAATCGCCTACAATAATCAGTAGGTAAGATGTATCAGATTTCGCATATGAGATAGGGTGTCAATTAACATTAACTTAAAAGAAAATAATCAATGAGTAATTCGTTAGTTATGTGATAAATAGTTTCGGTTTGTCTGTTTGAGGAAACAATTGAAACTAGGTTATGATCACAACAGTCTGGTTTAATCAAACCTATTTACTTGTTATAAGCAAAGTTTTGAAAATAGTTATATAATTGCCGACTCGATTTTTAACATACAAAGTTACATATAGAGATTCTATACGTATTTTCATCCATATAACTATTTAAATATTTATTAAAACGAAACAGAGAAACTATAATAAGCGGTATACTTACATTTGATATCGATGATAAACGTAGAGAAATCATTTTTCGGTGTGTTGTGAAGGTATAAGTACAATCGGCAATCTATATTTCAATTAGCTAATTAAACATTTTAGCTCCGATAACAGCAAAAGAAAACTGACCGTTCAATTGGCGCGGGCTTTCACAGACTAGTGCCACCAATTACACTAGACGACTCACAGCGTCTTACTTCAAGTCTAGAACGGAACTGACGAGGGAATCTTGAAATTGTATTCCGATTCTGAATAGAGGTCAAAGACACTTGAGTCAGAGAGCTTACTACTCCACAGATGCAGTCAACCAAACCATTTGGCACTCTCCGGTAGGTACACGTTTCCAAGTTCAGGAGGCGAAATAAACAACGGAGAAGTGAGAGCTCTCCACAGCTGAATACTCTTTGGCCGACCAAACGGTATCTTTGGATGACATCAACGAACATCAAAATACTTCTTTTGTATTTTATTTGTTATATTGAGTATCTAGTTATGAGCCAATCAAAATGTACCTCATACCTCAAATGAAGGTTTAATTATTCAACAATAAAGAAATATAACTGGACGGAAATAGGGAAATATAGATGTTGTTGCTATCTGCTAAAAGATTGTTGCAAAGCAGTGGCGGCGAAGCATTACTACGCACTTTTTTCATAAAAAAGATGATTAAGTGCTTTAACAACTGGGAAGGGGATACGAGAAGGTCCATGAAAGAAATGACCGGAATAATGTTCAGTTATATGATGCAATATGCAGACCGATAGCAGCGATTCTTTCACTACACATCGCCACCTACACTGCAAGCACGGAACTAATCACGTCCACTGAAATCGGGCTACTTTTTTTTTCTCAAGCAAATATCAAAATACCGTAAAATTTACAACTAAACTACCGAGTAAAATATCAACTTCAGGTACTTTTGCAGATACCTCATTGCTTCCACACCATGACCATATTTTTATCAGTGTTTATCATTACCAAACAAAACCCAGAATAAAGCGTTTTTAACTCACATCCACAGATCGATTTATTTTTCATGTAAATGCCCATTACATTCTAATGAAGTTAATCGCCTCATTTTTTTTCTAGATTTATATACAGACCAGGAGTAGATCTTCCCATGTACTTCAGTTTCACTTTGTTTTCTAACGTTAATGTAGAAATTGGGCTACTTAGTGCAAAGAAAATTACTTTATTCATGATAGTTGAATAGGGAAAATATCATGTTATACTCAAGGTTTTTAGTTTTCCCATGGAACACCATGTTTTTTTTTTTTTTTTTTTTTTTTTTTTCTAGCAGAAGGAAAACTTTACTTATCGTCTGCTGTGCTGCTGGCAATGCAGGCAACATTAGAAAACAATGATTTAATTTTAAGTATGAGCAAGGATAATTATGAATATAATATAAAAATACGCCGTTCTCCACTAACATTTATACGGTACACGTTTACCCTTATTGATAAATTGCTTATCTGTCACTTCACTTATTAGTATAGCAAATTAGTATTTGTGGAAGTACCATTGATACTATCAATTGCCATGTGCCGCACATAATAGTGTTATTAACTGAAAATTTGTAGACATGTCTCAGCTTCTGTGGTTTTCTGTTGATAGGCACGATCTTGTTTTGCGTCTTGCGCAATAAGAAGCAAGTCTGCATTACAAGTACTCAATAACTGAAAATCGTATTTATTTAACGCAGGGCAATGGACGCACTACTCCGAGCAGCCCCTGTTGCAAAGTATATTTCGTATCAGCGTTAACTTATGTTTGATATTGTTACGGTGTCAATATAGCTTTAATTGCGAATGTGCTTGACAATATATTTTGTTCGCGCATTGAGCCAGTCGGACAATATGTATTTCGGAGCGATTCTGAGAAAAACAAAAGTAATTTCTCTCTTGTTGCACTATTTTAATGAGTATTTCATATTAAAATAATGTAACTAATACAAGTTCTTCATAAGACTATTCAGTCCTGAAGCAATGCACATTCCATTATTTTGATTTTTGTAATAGTGTGGAATAAACCACCTGTTTTTATTTAACATTCATTGCCTATGCAGATTCACGATTCGATTCAGCAGCATTTAAAGTTTTAAACTAGCAAGAAAATAATTAATCATTCTCTCTTCTCAATAAATCTTTTAAACAAATGATTAAAAATCTGTAAATAAATCTGTAAAAAGTTTTAAGCAAATTGTAAGACGTTATTGGGTCTTGTTCTAAAAAACGGATTCACCTCTTGTGTTCAAAGAGAAGCAAATCTTTATTATGACGACACATTTTAAAAATATATTTTGTACTTTGATAGTCAAGGACCATTTACAATCAGGATGTCATATTTCTGTTAAATGCACTCACAGATTTACTCTCCTATTCATACTTCCAGACTCTAAGGAGAATGAGGAAAAGTCGTTGCTAACTGAATATCCTAATCTCAATCCGGAATGACCTTTAGATTTGGAAATTGTCATTCTAGCCAAGTCTAGGGACAATTAATTCATATTTTCATTTGAATTAAAACATGTACTGAGATTAACATAATTTTACATTACACCACATTCAAGTAGAACGCCCGATAGATAATCTATTAAATGTGTAGAAACATTTTTGTAATGTGGGCACAGATTCCTTTAATAAATACTTTAGGAGGGGGGGGGGGGGGAAGAAAAGAAAGAAATCAGGATTTCTCTCGCGCAGAACTTGTCTAGCAACTGAAGTAGGATGAAAGTGTTCTATTTCACAAATGAACAGAAAAGTGTAAGAAAAACCATACGCCTTAAAGATGAGTTGCATCTTTTACTGGGCAGTAATAATCAGCGTTGACCAGACAGAAATTTCCAGCCATTAAAGCCAGGACAAAATGAAATTATATTGAACGTATTTATCGCAGTAACATTGCAGATAGCAACCCCCTTTTCAACATCCCTTGACTGGCTATAGGCATAAGCACCAATCATAAGTGGTCGAAGTCCCCCTCGTCTCCTCTTAGTCGACAAAATAATTGTGATTTGTATGTATTTTTTACTACTTTCCCCTCTTATTAAATAATTTATTATGACTATAGATTGGTTACTAATCTTGCTACGGTGATTATTTTTCATATTCACTAAATGATTGGGCCAAAAAGGACAGTTTTCTTCTATTTCTGACAGATATATTTTAAACGCGTATTAATTGAAATCATAAGTAAAGTTATGATTTAGATAGTTTAATTATGAATCATTCAACCTGCATAAAGTAGTATAACAATACAATAATCGAATATTAAAATTAAGTATGTTCTATTTTCACTGTATCATGGTTAACTTTTACTTACAATTTTTACATGTGTATGTCAGATGATTCTCGAGCGAATTGTTTGCAGTTGGCACACCTTACTCCACTTTTGTAAGCACGTCACTTTCCTGTTCTGGTGTAAAAGAGATACATTCTTAAACGTGATCTTCATCCTCTGAAACTACTGCATCACTATCAGATATGTTTAATAGTATGTCTTCTTGTTCATCATCTTGATGGTCACAGCAAAGAAGCTCCTTCCCTCATTTCACCAAAAATAGGTAGGTATTCCACTGTTCAAAACAATCACTTAAGTTCCTTAAGCCCGTCTAACTGCACGAATATACGTTCGACTGTTGACTAACTGAAGGTTAGAAATTGCTGTAATAAAGGTCAAAATATGCATACTCTAAATAGATCCTAACAGCTTGAGAAGTACTACTTCTGTAAATGTAAAACTAAAACTCAAAAGTATTCCGTATCTGTCAGAGGGTCAAATAGAGCCGGTGAAGCGAAATTATTTAAACCAATATTTTCAAAGTTGTGAAATATCAAGGTATCTTGTGGGTTATAAAAGGCCCGAACACCTTATGAATACAAATGCAATATACACATTATGTGAAGTTATGGTCTGAGAGAACAGTGATTCAAATGTGGCTGCCACATCCGCGCGCTTGCCTGGCCTGGTGCTTCTTAACTCCATGTGGCTTCTTGCTCTACGTTGTCACGTATGACATCGTTACATTTGCAAATTGACCCATAATAAAATGTGTGTGACATTGCTCCCTAAATTAGAATTGAATTTCACTGAAACATGCTTCCGAAACTAGAAAAAAAGACTCGAGAAATATAAAAGAAAAGAACATAGCAATGGCACAGAAAGTCAGTGCTAAAATGGTATCAATAAAAGCCGATGCGAGTGTGGTTTGTGCACTTTACAATGCTAAAAATTTGAGATCGAAGAGAATTGATTGGCTTTGAATGAAGATGTCTTCCCTTAAATTTTAGGTCATTCAAGAGCTTGTAATTTGCGACATACTGACGACTCAAGCAGATATTGCGGCTTGAAGATTGTCCAGTCTTAAAAAAAGTGGATGAACCGAAATTAATTTTATTGGTGCTCCCATGAAACTTGCAACGAAATGCTGGAGATAATGAGCCACCGTGTAACAGGTTCTTTGGTTTTTTCGAATCACTATGGCCAAATACTATGCAATTATGACTCAAAACGCTTCAGGTATTTTCATCCAGGAGAAAATGTCTATGCTTCAGAGTCGTCACAGAGGATCCAGAAATAGAATTGCTTTTTGGGTTCCATTCAGCAATATATACGAAGTCGGACATATACTTCTACATCATCATGGACGTCTTTGCAGATTCAACTTGTCTATCAATGACTGCAGAGGCCAGCGTTATGATGGAGTACGGAGCACATCGGTAGCTTTAAATACTGTACAGGCAAACATGGAAATGGAGGAAGCACAAGCTGAATTCGTGGATTGCATACTTCATTGTTTGAGTATTACACGTAAAACTTATGATGAAAATAAATGGGTGTCAAAGTTTATTTAAGCCTGGTTCGAGATAGTCAATTTCCTTCCGGAACTTTCCAAAAATTTTGTACCTTCACGAAACTTCAAGATGAAGCCAACGACGAATCCCGCTCTTTTGTACGCTCTTTTTGTCGAACTCGAGCTTTCTTGAGGAATTAGCAGTTACGTCCGATGAGGAGTCAAAGCTTTCTAATTCAAATTACAAAATTCTACTTTTTCACCGCAGCTTTCTCATCTTCCAAAGTTTTCAACATGTAGATAGTGTCAACAGTACGCTCCAAATAAATTCACTTAACTTTCAGCCAGCCACAGAAATGATCTCTACACTATATCTACTTCTAATAGAACTGTTACGAAAGAAAAAGAAATGTGTTAGGTTGGCAGGACAGTTAAAGCTATAATGTAAAGGAGGTTTGTGTTTTGTTCTTTGGAAAAAGAAACATTTAAGTTTGGCTTGTAAGAAAATAAATGTTTTGTTAGTTTTTGCAGTGAAAGTTTAATTTGGTTAATACTAGATCAGTGATTTAGTCCCTTAACGTAACAAGAACTTAGAACACAGTAAAACAACCTTCTGGATAAACGTAAATGCAAAATCGGAAGAAATAGAATCCAATGCTTTACAACCAATGCTAAAAACGAAAAGAAAGAAAATAAAAGAAATACAAAGAGAAAGAAAGAGTGAAGGAAGGGAGAGAGTGTCAACAGTACGCTCCAAATAAATTCACTTCACTTTCAGCCAGACACAGAAATGATCTCTACACTATTTCTACTTCTAATAGAACTCAGAACACAGTAAAACAACTTTCTGGATCAACATAAATGTAAAATCGGAAGAAATAGAATCCAATGCCTTACAATCAATGCTAAAAACGAAAAGAAAGAAAATGAAAGAAATACAAAGAGAAAGAAAGAGTGAAGGAACGGAAAGAGGAGAAGGTAGGTCGGGAGGGAGTTGAATAAGTCGCCACAAACGGTGTATCTCGGATACGAGAGCCCCTAGTGGTTTACTGAAAAAAAAAAAAAAAAAAACTGATGAGTCAATTGAAGAATTTAATGTCAGACGGCACGTTGGCCATGGTAGCTCAATGGGTAAGAGCGACTGGATGGAAACCAGGAGACCGTGGTTCAAATCTCGGCCATGGCATTGAATTGTTCATGTTGATTCTCTCTATCCAAAACCTTATGTGTTGAGTTTAACGCCCGCTTTTACTACATATGGCACTGCAGGCGGTGACACTGATGGTACATGAGATGAAGATGGAGCACCGGTGGAATGAGATGGCGGGGGAAACCGGAGGTCCCGGAGAAAACCCGCCCCAGCGCCGTGTTGTCCACTACAAATCTCACTTAGCGGTCGCCTGGGATCGAACCCGGGCCGCCTTGGTGAGCGCCAAGCGGTCTAACCACTGAGCCACTCCAAAACCTTAGCCTATATACGGCTAGTGTGAAGAAATGATTAATTTCCATCAATTAACTTAAATTTCTTGAATACATTTATTTACAATATCTGCAATTATGCTTGCATTAATACGGACAGATTTGCACAACTAATTCAGCCGGTAAATTGTGAGCAGGCACGTATTCAGAAGTCAATTTCCGGGGGGGTCCAAAAATCTATGTTGAATTATTTGCTTTTAATAATTAATCAGGGATGTATTTTTATCATGTTAGTAAAACTAAAAACTGATGTAATATATTACATTCACATTACCTTCTCCACCCAATCTTCTACAAATTGTTCTCAGAAAAGCTTGTTTTTGTCTTGTTTCTTTGCATAAAGTCTATAGAAAGACCTTTAATTGCACACTTTTGTTCTTATACCTGGGATAAAGTGATATAAGCAGCAATCAGATATTTAAAAATGAGCCACTAATTGATGCATTTGAAGTATTAGTTCTCCTTGAGTGAAAAAGGGAATAGGATCTTAGAAGTTAAAAATTACATACCTTTAAGTATCTGAGAATTTTAGTCTCTAACAAATATAATATCGGAATTAGTTAACTTTGCAATACATTATTATAATTGACATTATTTGTGTATTTTAACGAGTTACTTGTGCAGTAACTTTTCGTTTATCTGTTAGGTTTAGAATAGTTATACAGACTTCATTTCCAGTAAAGCAAACTTCAGGGTTTGTCCTCAGAAAATTCACAATAGGCATTCTATTTGTTATGCAGCTATCTTAAATATGTAGTGTTTAAATTAAAATTATTGAAGCCATTTTCGGACGATTTTATTAAAAGTCTTCGTTTCGCATCCTTGAAAGATAACGAAATTAAATCCTACATTTTATATTCCTCCAATATTTGGGTTCTGGAGCGCGCGCAGACATTTATTTTTAAGTTTTTTCCCCCCCTGTTCTGGTGTCCTCAAAACTTGCATTCCTGATGACATCTCAGTATAAACTTTTTAAATGGAATGTAACACGTTTGTGCTTACTAAGCACGTGGTAGAGGCAATAAACATTGAATCCGTACTCCCGTACACTGACATGAGTCTCTCTGGTTCTCACAATTTCGCAACTCATATAAAGCACGATTGCTCCATTGCGTATCGTCATCTGTTTGGTTATAAATGATTTCAACTGGAGCCCGCCTCCATAGCTTGGTGGTAGCGTGTCTGACTCCCAGTGAAGAGATCTTGGCCAACCTTACCGCGTAAGGGGAAGGAGGGTTTACCTCCACCCACTGTCTGCGAATATAAGACGCAACGTTCCATTATGTAGAGAGAGCGAGAAAAAGGGAAATGCTTTCATGAGGAGGTGGGGTGAAGTGAACAAAAACCACCTTTGCTCATATGAGCGCAAGTTGGGCACCGCAGAAGCGATTTCCAATCGAGATCAAGATAGTTTTCTCAATAGGACTTTTTACAGGGTATTCCCTTATCTTAATAAGACGTCTGGTAAATCTTATGTTCTAGTCGCTCTAGACTGATGTGATAGTATCACCCGTTTCATTTACTGCTCAATATGATTATCCAGTTAAAGGACGTTAAAATATTAAAAATAAATAAATAAAATACTTGGTTTCTTATGAAATTATGCAACGAGCAATTTTGAGACTGTTAAATGTGCATAACAATTGCTATATAGGATGAGATGTTTCGAAAATAGCTGATACGAGGGAAGTAGAAATTGCGGGATTTGCGTATTTTATGAGCTCCACGTTTTCTTTTAACCTAATGTTTTTATCTGTGATAACCTGGTTTCTTAGTTAAATAATCATGGAAATTAAAGAAGTGTTTATCGCCTTTTCCCCAAAAATTAAAAATTGTGTCTCAAACATGCAGCATTTTAATCGTAATCAATAGACATGTTTCTGAGAACAGAAAATTGACGAAAGTTCTTCCATCCAAAAGAAGATATTCACTCACTTTAGTCAATGACCCTTGTTTCAGTTTAAATAACTCAGTTCTGAAGACAGTCCTGAGGGCAAGCAAGAGGTGCACAGTCGGGAACAAAAGAAAGAGTCACAGTTTCAAATTTATTTGATCATTTAGTCATTTGTTGCTAATATTTTTCTCAGAAATGTTTATTTCTTGTGAAACTATTTATTATTATTATTTTTTATAAAATTACTTATTGCGATTATAGTTAATTGATGGAAATTAATCATTTCTTCACTAGCCGTACATAGGCTAAGGTTTATCATAGTCAACATGAAAAATTCAATGCCACGGCCGGGATTTGAACCACGGATCTCCTGATTTCCGTCCAGTCGCTCTTACCATGGCCAACTTGCTGTCATGACATTCAATTCTTCATTTGACTCGTATATTTCCCCGGTAAAACACCAGAGGCTCTCGCATCCGAGATACACCGTTTGTGGCGACTTACCATTGTAAGTACTTGCATTGTGAGTACTACTGTAGCCTCGCTTCATCACAGTAATACTTACAATGCAAGTACTTACAATGGTAAGTCGCCACAAACGGTGTATCTCGGATGCGAGAGCCTCTGGTGTTTTACCGGGGAAATATACGAGTCAAATGGAGTAACAGCGAGTGGACGAAAACCAGGAGATCCGTGGTTCAAATCCCGGCCGTGGCATTGAATTTTTCATGTTGACTCTATCTACTTATTAAGAGTTTTCATTGCACTAGGCGGCCTTGTTTTGTACAGTGAATAGAGACGTTAAGAAGAGAAACTTACATAAACTTTTTCAATTCATTTTAAACTTAGTTTTATTTCAACTATTTATTTATTAAAGGTTCGGAAGGACAATTCATTTGGGGGGGGGGGGGTCCGGACCCCCCCTTAAATACGTCCCTGATTGTGAGGGCATGTTTGTGCAAAAACTGTGCCGCTTTTCTTTTTTTTTATATAGCGAGGGCTTTATCTGAGTAGCATATAAAGCTGACGAAAAAATTTGCTTAATGCTGTCCATTACAAGAATGACAGTTACGAACAAGGTGACGGTAAAGATGATTGTGATGAAAATAATGGAAGAAGAAAATATTCTAAACGTTAATGAAGTGATAACTAGGACGTATAGCTTAGTCATTGTGACCTGAGTATATTACTACGTATGTTATTAGATATAAAAAAAGTTATAGATAAAAGTGTGCAAAACATGATCTGATTGCATTTCTACTAATTTAGTTTACAGGTTATTTGTGCTTTTAGCATACTTTTAAATAAAATACTTTGTGAATAAAGGGCTGTGTCAGACAATTGAAATACTTCAATTTGTTGTAAATTTAATCTTTTTGCATATTAATCTTTATTTCATTCTTTGTTTGCATACTACCTTTCAGAAGAATGCCTCCTACAAGTACACTACTGTCCAGCAACGCAAAGAAGGTCCCTGAAAGGAATGCGCCTCCTTACACAATGGGACAAGGACAGCAAATGTGACAGTGAACGCATGCTACACAAGGAGCAGAACCGTTAAAAATACATGCACCCTATTCACTCTGTAAACTAAAACTGAAAAGATTCATTCATAAAAGTAGAAGCCATCAGCATGTTTTTGAATGGTCTGTAACTGAACTGACATGGGGTGACATCAGCTACCTAGGGAGGGTGTAGGAACCTTTTCCAACCCCCATGCATCTCAACCCCTGGAGACTCTTTCCTGTGGTATACTATAGAGACGTTTGTATTTGAGTTTGGGAAAGACTATTTCAGTATAAGAAATGGAAATATATTTTGTAAGGTCTGTAAAGTAGAACTGAGAGCTAGAAAATGCACCAGTATAAAGATACTTGTGACAGTAGAAAACACAAAGCACATTTGGAGTTGTTTCATGCTAAAGGAACTTACAAAGTAGATGTTAATGACCTTTCACAATCTTTTTACTGATTTGTGCAACATACCTTTCAAGTAACTAGAAAATGAATATTTTAAGGATTTCATTGACAAATATACAAAAAGGAAAGTGCCAAATGAGCCCACAATATGTGGGCATTATCTACAATGCTGCCACAACAAAACTTTGGGTAGCATATGTAATACTGTGGGCAATAACAACATATGGGTGTCTATAGACAAGACCACGGGTAGTGTTGGAAGATACATAGGGGAAACTATCAACCGTGGTGGATGGTATTTGCATAACCAAGGAAAATGCAAAGACACAAAACAAGAAGTGAGGATGGCTGTTCTTCAATCCTGGAAGACCTGCAGCTCAATGTGGACATTATTGCAGAAGAAATTCCAAGTCACAGGGTCCTTGGAAATACAAGTAAAGTACAAATACCTGGAGGTGAGGTAAATGATTGTTTAAATGTAATAAACCAAGTTGCTCAATCGAGAAAAAATAAAAACTCAGTAAGAATGCTAGGAAAAGTAAATGAGGGTGAAAAATATTTCAGTATCTTTCATCAAAACATTCAGTATATTGCAAATAAAAGAGCCGTTATTGAGCAGGAAATTTTTGAACTACATGCAAATATAATAATATTTTCAGAGCATGGGTTAAAAAATATTGAAATAAATGCAAATCTTTATGAAAACTATACCATAGCTTCTAGTTATTGTAGAGAAAAATACAGAAGTGGTGGGGTTGTAATATATGCAAGGGAGGGTTTGAAATTTAATAAAATTGGTTGTAAACTGAACTGTGAGGAAATGTGCTGTGAACTATCAGCAATAGAAATAAATTGTAAAAAATCAAAACTAATTATACTAGGGGTCTATAGTCCACCAAATGCTGATAAAGACAACTTTCTAAATAAATTAGAAACATGCCTAAACAATATTGTAAAAAATAACAAAATTATTGTTGTAGGAGATCTAAATATAGATCTGCTAAAAGAAACTAAGCAAAAAAGGGCATTAGTGGAATTACTTGAAACAAATAACCTAAAATTATTAGAAACAGGACCAACTAGAGTAACACAGCATACTTCTACAGTTATTGATCACGCTTTTACTAACTTAAAGGATGAAGATGTAAATATAGCTTTAATAAAAAATGGGCTTAGTGACCACTTTGGACAATTAATAGAGAGTAAGCCCTTAGATATACAAGACGGAAAATTAAAAAATCTGAAGGAAATTAAAAGAACTGTAAATAAAAGTACTCTAGAAACATTAAGAATTAATCTTAAACAAGCAAAATTTAGTAATATATTTGAAATAACTAAAATAGATGAAAAATTTGAACAATTTATGCATACTTTAAAGTCATGCTTGGAGCAGTCAGTACCATTGAATAAGGTAGTTCATAAAAAACAGAACAGCTTAAACTGGTTCACCAAAGGGATAGAAAAATCCAAAAGGAGAATGAAATTCTTAAATAGTCTAAAAGCTTTTAAATTAGATGAACGGTCCTACACATACATAGAAAACTATAAAAATACTCTAAATGCAGTGATAAACAAAGCTAAGAAACACCATAATAAAACTTTGCTCTTGAATGCAGAAAATAAAATTAAAGAGATATGGAACATTAAAACAATACATAAAGAAAATTCCTCAAAATGGACAAAAAAATTCCAAATTATAAAATCCAGTTGCATAATACTAGACCCAGTGATTATTAGTAATGAATTTAATGATTATTATATAGATATGATAGCTAATATGGGAATTAAGACAAGAGACTACAAAACAAACGAAAGTTCCATATGTAACTCAATGGTAAGTAGAGAAATTACACAAACTGATGTCATTAGACAAATAAATACACTAAAATGTAAAAGATCTAGCGGATGAGATGAATATTCAAACCAAATGATAAAATACTGCAAATACGAAATAATGGATATATTTACACATATAATAAATGAAAGTTTTATTTCAGGAACCTTTCCAAGTAACCTAAAACAAACAATAGTTAGACCTATTTATAAACAGAGAGGCTCCAAACAAATGATGGAAAATTATCGCCCTATATCTCTTTGCTCTGGATTTTCAAAGATTATCGAAGGAATTTTCCTAGAACAGCTCCAGAGCTTCTGTAGTAAATTTAATATTATATCACAGAATCAGTTCGGCTTTCAGAAAAAGAAATCAACAATACATGCAGTTAGTAAGGGAAATGATATAATTGTTAGAGCATTAGATAGAAAGGAGTTAGTGATAACGATTTTTCTTGACCTATCAAAAGCTTTCGACTGTGTTAATATTAAATATCTATTGGCGAAATTAGAAAACTATGGGATAAGTGGCATACCATTAACATGGTTAAGCTCGTACCTGCAAAATTGGGTGCAGTGTGTCGAAATAATACACAATTCAGGAGGAAATTTGAAAAAAGTTAAATCGGCATTCAAACGTGTAACACATGGAGTGCCTCAGGGGTCAAAATTGGGACCATATTTGTTTATCCTATATATAAATTTTCTATTTAAAATAATACAGGATGCAGGAGGATTAGCCATTGGATATGCAGATGATACAACTGTGGTGGTAACAGGTAAGACAGAGGCAGTTCAGGAAAAAGCAAACTCCTTATTAGAATCAATTAGCACTTATTTAGAAGCACTGGGAATGGTACTAAACACAAACAAAACCGAATGGATGCAAATTCAGCTCAGTAATAGAAAAAATCTGACATCACATTAATAGTACAAACTAAGCAAATTAGCCAAGTAGCACAGAAAAACTTTTTAGGATTAGTTATAGCCAGTAGTTTAAAATGGCACAAACATATAGAAAAGATCAACAAGAAAATAAACAAGGGCATATATGTATTAAAACAGACAACACAAATTATGGATGAAGTCAGTGCACTGAAGGTTTATTATGCATTTATACATGCACACATAAGTTATGGGGTCATTTTATGGGGAGCAGCAGGTAAGAAAAATATGTTAAAAACATTTAGGCAATAAAAGAGAGCAATAAGAATAATGGAAAAAATCCCTAGGAGACAATCATGTAAAAGTAGCTTTAAAAAACTTAAAATACTCACATTACCCTCTTTATATATATATTTGAATGTCTCAAACATGTAATAAGAAACCACATAGAAGGAAAAATAGAAACATTCATGAATATAATACAAGAACAAAACAGAACTACTTTAGAAATAGGTTCAGGGAAACATTAGCTGCCAAATGCATTGAAAGTACTGCAAAAAATTTACACAATCATTTACCTCACTATCAAGGCAATAAATGAAGAAAATTTACGCAATAAAGACTTACCTAGTGAAAAACGCTTTCTACTCAATTGAGGAATACAAAAAGGGAAGAGAGACTAAGTTTATTAAATTTTGTTATCAATCTATTGTGTATATCTAGAACTGCTAATATTCTGTAAATGCATTTATTTGTTTTATTATTGAACTGTAAAAATGTAATTGTTGTGTTACTTTTGACGATGCTTTGTAAAACATGTTGCAAATGGCAGAATAAAATCTGAATCTGAATGTTGTGGTTGGAACTGTCATGCAATGGACCTGGACAAGTTTCTTCTGACATGTGAAAGGTTAGAGTCAACTATGTATCAACTGTTCAACTTTTTGGAGTTCTATTCCTCTTCTGTGGCCAGATAACAGAGATATGTTTTATTACCAATGGTGCACCTTACATGCTAAAAGCCGGTAAAAAAATTGAAGAATCTCTATCCAAACTATTCACTGTACCAGTTTAGCACATGCTCTACACAGAGTAGCAGAAGTTCATACTAATTGCAGCAATGTTGATAACCCAATGTTAAAAAGTGTTCTTAAAAGCCCCATATAGAGTATCTAAACTTAAAGGAAATTGCAGCTGAAATTCCATTGCCTCCACAACCAATTTGTTACATGATGGTGTACTTGGTTAGAAACGTGCTTCTATTACCAAAATATTATATATGTATACATAGTTAAGAAGTTTATCTCTCTGACAGTTCAAATTTCTCTGCCATTAAAACTGTCACTTGTTTCAGAACAACTTTACCAGAACTTCACACCATTTCAGTACCTTACCACAATGACTTATTTCAAAAAGTTTGATGCTCTTGACAGATTCCACAAAGTCTGTGAAACAATGAATTCTGCTGAGGGAACTATTACAGATCGTATAAAACAATAGTGTGATTCAGAAGAATCCTGGCTTTATTGAAATGCGTGAAATTAAACATATTTTAAATTCCAGTAAGAAAGTTGGAGGTCCAGTATTAAATAATTAGTATAAGAACATAAATCGAATCTCAGACAGGGTGACTTACTTGGATAAGGTTTTTCCAGGGTTTTTCCCTTATCCTGAAAGACGAATGTCAGGTAACTCTAAGCTCAATGGACCCTGGGCTCATTTGAGCATCATTTCACCCATTCCATTCATCGTCCGATATGACTTAACGTTGGAGGACGTAAATTACATAAAAAAAAAGTTTGGGAACAAAACTGCTCACCCTAGTGATAACTCATCAGTGATTCTGTGGATGGTGATGCAAAATCAAACAGCATTCATCTCCTCCATCTTGACACATTAAAATAATATGCTGGAATGATCACACTACAAAACTCAAGATATCTTAGATATCGCTTCCCTGAATAACCACACCACTCTAGCTGTATATACAGACTGGATCGCTAAGTTAGTGTGTATGTTGTGTTTAAAACAATGCTTTGAAAACATAATGATCCCTTCTGCATTCTTAATGGAAAGATTAAATTACAGCACGAAAACCATCCTATCCATACAAGTAAGCAAGTTTCAAACTGGTTCTTGAAAGATTAAGATATCAGTGACTGACTGGCCTTCTTGATCACCAATTTCCACCCTATTCAAAACATGTGCACAAAGGTGATTTGTTTTGGTATTAAATTGGCTTGCAAAACAAGACATTTCATGGGATCAAATACAGGATATTTGTGAGGCAATGTTTGGTAAGTGAATACTAGAAACTGGGCCTTGAAATTTCAGTTTTCCATAGTCAAAGTATCAAAACTGCTATCTATGAATAACAATTACAGTTGTTACAATTTTCTAACAAAGCAATTCTATGAAAAATTGTTACAAGGTACCATTTATAAATGAAAGCCTTAGTTATATAAAAATATGATTTCCACAAAATTTAAGAACTTTTAATTGAAAATGCTGACAATTTTTATAAATGCCCACCTCCCTTTAACCTGCTGGTTTTGCCTCAATTTGGCATATATATATATATACACATACATACTGGAAATACACTTATCTTTAACATCCTTGATTGGCTTCAAGAGCTAATTGCTCGCATTGCCAGAAGTGATGGCTCTTAGTGCAGTGGGTTGGTTCATGGTGATGAACTTCGCCATGTTTGTAATTTACGATTAAAATCAATTTTGTTAGTTCTAGGAGTGTTATGCTCTGGGATGGTTGGTTTTCCTAAGGTGGTATGATAATGTAGATTTATCCACCTGCTGTATTTGATATATGACATGGTTTGGTTTACCTCTATAAATTTGATTGCATTGTAAATGAATTGATATTCTTATTGCTTTCTTTTAGATATTTCTTGCATTTTAATGCAAAACTATTGAGTAATCAGCATAACTGAGTATCATTCAGCATCAGTTTGTTCTTTTATGGTATCATGTTTCTTTTTCTCCTCCTTACTGGTAGTTTGGTGAAGCCAAATTTATTGCAGTTTAATATACATTTGCATCACCACCTCCTATTATGGAGGTTTAAGTCTAGGAGTTGAATGTCTGCCTCACATTCAAGAGATCCTGAGTTCGAATCTCCATCATGGCAAGTTAACCTGGATATGATTTTTCCCTTATCCCAAGACAAATGCTGGATAACATTAAGCTCTATGGACCCTGCACTCATTTCATTCATCATCCGATATGACGTACATTAAAAAAAAGTTTAACCATTTAAGAGCATATTGTCCTGGGAGAACTAACCTGGCACTTGACGCAGCTCATATTATCACTTTCAGTTGTATTACAAATACATCTATGAGCAGAGCTGTTATCTATCATCCATGTTAAAATATGTATATGCATGCATTCCTCAGTTTATTCTTGGCTTCTGCCTTCTGCATGTTTTGCAGCCGCAGCAGTATATTGTTTTAAGCACAGATTTGACTTATGGATGAATTACACATGACTGATTCTAGATTTATTTTATGTAATTTACTACTTCATATTTCAGTGTTTTGATGCATTCAACACAATTTTATTGGTCTTGGTTTTGCTGAGATTCATTTCAAAAGAAAGCTACTGCTTGCCACGTCTATTACAAAAAAAAGGGGGGGGATATAATGGGATTCTACTGGGAAAAATATACTAACAGAGAAATCCTATTGGAGTGAACAGATAAAGTAGCATCAAGATGTAGATTATTTATGAGTATAAGAGGTAGACCTAAAAAGTGTAGCATGGCTTAATGAAACTGGGTGAATATAGGACATTCTTTTTCAGAGGGCTGGACAGATTGGAATGTTACAGGTACAATAGTAAAAAAAATTAGGCAAAGGAGGGAGGCTTACCATTGCCTATGCTGGGTGACTTGCTCGATTTGTGCCAAATGCTGTTCAAATAATAATAAAAAAAAGGATTATCACGAGGTGCTGGATGCTTATTTCAGAAGGTGGTTTGAAGAACAGTGTTGCCTAACTTAAACAATGACTGCAATCATTGTAATGGATAATGCACTTAACCATTTAACAATTGCTGACTGGTTATGTAGGTGCAACGTTCAGTTTCCTTTACAGTCTGGCTGAAAAGCACCAGGGGACTTTCACTGTATGTGCGATAAGCTGAGGTATCTCTGTGTTGCAAATGTTTTGATATGCTCTTAGCAAGCTTAATGGAACAGAACTCCATACTGCCATGGTCATTGAAAACTATCTACCACCCTATCATGGTCATTCCAAGCCAATAGAATAGAGGGGCACAGATTAAGGGCAGTATTTCACAGCAAGCAACCGAAAGTACCATTCAGTGACTTAACAAACAGTGAAGAGGAAAAAAAAAAAAGTGTTTAATGCCCGCTTTTACTACATACGGCACCGCACGCGATGACACTGATGATACATGAGATGAAGAGGGAGCACCGGTGGAATGAGATGGCGGGGGAAACTGGAGATCCCAGAGAAAACCCACCCCAGCCCCATGTTGTCCACCACATCTCACTTTGCGGTCGCCTGGGATAGAACGCGGGCCACCATGGTGAGAGTCAAGTGGTCTAACCACTGAGCCACGGCGCAGCCCAAAGAGGAAGAAAACTTAGAACAAGGACATGAGGGAACATAGCCATTCCTAAATTTAAAAGTAATTAGATGCCAAGAACTACTTAGCCTACACATTCTGGAAATTACAGAAACAATAGTCTTAATTTTCTCAACTTATTACCGCAAAGAACTAGCCTGGCACTTATGGTTACTGCTGCCTACTGGCTACAAACTTGCCGCCTTTTTCACTGGAAATCAGAAAACTATGACCTCCTAAAAGACAATCTAGTGCTCAGTTCAGAAGTATCATTGATTCTGATAAATACTACACATTTCCTTGTCCTATTACTCACAACGATGAAACATGAGCAAACCGAACCCAAGCTGTAGGTTTTACCTGGTAGGATACTAAATGAAATGGCCTAAAGACTGCACAAGGTAAAGGATCAATCTAATAGTCTGCATTGACAGATATGGTATTATAGACGCAGCAGATCCAATATTATAGACCAAACACAGTAGTAATTATCAACAGATGAATATGATTATGGCATACTTCATATACCTCCATATGTAAAGTGGAAAAATGTATGAGGGCGAATCAATAGAGTATCTTTTTACCGGAAAAAAAGTCATACTGTGGAAACAATTGTGCATGTCAATGGATCAGTTGATTGGTGGACAAGCATACGCTCACTTGTGCACATGTGTCTGTACATAAGGGAAGAATGAAGTAGGTCAATTTGCCGGCTGCCTACAGAGAAAATTAAGGTGTTACGCGAAGAACTATATGCTGCATTGAAGTTTTGCTTTTGTTTGCAGAAGGCCAGCATGGAAGCTTACAGAATATTGTAGGAGGCATATGGTGATGTTCTAGCACGGTCCACAGCATTTCAATGGTTCAACAATTTAAGAGGGCCATGTTTCAATAACAAAGAAAGGTGAGCCAGCAACATCAATTAACAAAACCATGATTAACACAGCTGTACGTGAAGATCAACGAATAACTGACATACTTGAAGACATGTTAAATTTTCCATGGCAGTGTTTTTTCAATTCTGTATAATCACTTAAACATGAAACGTGTTTGTGAGAGGTGGGTACCAAGCTTATGATTCCTGAACGTAAGTTGATACAGGTGAAAGTGTGTATGGAACTGCAACATCTAATTGAGATGCATACCCAAATTACATCGTTACAGGTCTTTCCCTGTCTCAAAAAGAAACTAAAGGGGAAGCATTTTGCTACTTTGGAGGCCACTGTGCAGAAGGCTGAGGCGGTTAAAGAAAACATAAGAGACGGCTTACAGCATGTGTTCCAGGATGGCAGAAGCATTAGGCCAAGTGCATTCAACTCAATGGAGATTACTTCAAACTGGACCAAGACTAGTATATTTTATGTGGGGAAAAAGAACGTTCTTAGTCTATTGACTTGTCCTTGTAAGATAACGGACAATGTACGCCATCACTCAATGCTTAAAACAAAATCTGCAATGAAAGTTAAGCTTAGTTATGGCTTTAAAACAAAACTATAGCTCAGAATCCTGCACACAATAGCCAAGTAATAACTAATTGAAAAACAGCACCAAATCTCAACTATTATTAATACATACATTCACATATCAGTCGCAACCACCAACTATGCCTGCATGGGAGGGAAGAGGATAATACAAGGTGTTCAGATTGAATGCTAGAGGTGAAAAAGTTCTATGCAAAATAGACAAAGAAGTTCTGCTTGTTAGAATGAGTATATTCATAGACTCTCTAGTTACCAAAAAATAATTTTAATTTCCTTTTTGGAATGTTGAATACAAATAAAATTATCATATCTATCCTCTGCATTCCTGTATCTATCCTGTCTATCCACTGTAATAAAAAGTATGTCAAAACTGCTTGCTTTGTTTTGCTGTATTCTACTTCTTTTCTTTTTCTGATGAAAACTTTTCATTCAAAATTAAATAATTTAAGTTTTGGCTACTCCATTAAACATCATTTAGATGAATAATGCTTAAGAACTGTCTTTGGAATTAATGAAAGTAAACATTATTTCCATAACACAGCAAGTAATTTGCAGTTGCATCCGCGATGTACGCATTTTACTGTGGCAATATGGTGGATCTGACTTTGGGGTGTAAAAGGGCTTTCCTGCAAGCGGAACTGATGCCAAAGAACGGCACAGTTGCCTCATTTACAGCAGCTTACAATTATTCCAATGCCGCATTGTCCTTTTTACAATATGGTGAAATCAATTAGGTTGAAATGAGTGATGTAGTCCAAGAATCTTATTCCTTTAATGACAGAACTATGGCGGCCTGTCTGTTTTCTCTCAACTCCTTTATAGTACAAAAATCAATTCATAACATACACCATTCTCATTCAAATTAACATCATCTATAATACAAAATTCATACTTGGCTACATAGCAAGTGTATGAGCTGTAAAAGTATATGCAACTATTTTGCACAGAAATCTGTAAAGTCTTTCATCCAAAAGGTCCACAACTCCTAAGGCAGTTAGGAGACTGCTACTAACATATGCACTGAAATTAGGTTGTACAGTTAAAAAACAGGATCACAAAACACAGTTCTGCTTAAAACTAATAAAATTACTGTGCTGTTGGAACATCACTGCACAAAGAAACTGTGTTACTCTGATTCTGTCAATCATCAAATTTAATGGAATTCACTTCCGTAGTGATCAGTCCTCCTCTATATGATCCTCTCTTCTTCTTTGTTTTTTCATGCCGGAAGCTCTTTCCTCGTGTAAACTTTAAATCATGATTTGCACGCTCTCCCCAAGATCCTCTAGCACCGGGCTGCAAAATGAAAGTAACTTATTAAGACTATGTACCTACAAAAATATCTGAATTTGAATGTTTATTACCTACTGATCTTTTGCAATTACATCATTACATACTGTTAGTTTACAATAGCTTACGAATGATAACTTGGTATATATAATCCAAGTTATCATTCATGGATTATTCTATATTAATTTATGATTCCAATACACCTAGCACATGGTTCTTTTGTGTATTACTGATCATTATCTACATTGTTCTCTATGTAGTTTCAATACACTAATGTTCCATGTCTATCTTTAATTCTCTTTACAGTCATTTTCACTCATTTCCCTTTAGCCCTTCCCAAATAATTTCCTAAACATTTTTCCTTCTTTTAAGTCAGGATTTTCCCTATTGTTTCCCCACAGGTATCTCCATTTTTCTTCCATATTCCTTGTTTTGATAGCTTTGTTTGACTACAGTACAAAACACTGTTCAAGTCTGTATTCACTTCATCACACATTGAACGTTTGCACGTATCTCTAAGAATCACTCCTGCACTAGCCCATGGGATTCCTTCTAGCCCTAGTTTATCATATATCTCTTGGTATTTTTCCCTTTTCAGGATCTCTCATTAGACAATCAGCAAGAATCATGACTTCCTTAGCAGCATCTACAGCATCAAAGAAAATATCTACTAAAATTGGAAAAAGGTCTCCATAGTACATCACCCAATTTTGCTTTTATCACCGTGCAAGTTTTCCCACAAAAAAGTAAAAAGTGAACCATTGAACTGCTGCACCATTTCCATTCTGGCAAAACAAACATGTAACTGAAATGCCTGCGGAATCCCAACAAATCTATGAATCAATAGGAAATTTAAGTAATGTGCAGCAGACAGTACATGATGGTTAACACCAACTTGCCTTAGAAACACCATCTATTTTTAAATATGGCTGCTTATTTAACTACCCTCATACAATATGACCTTAGCATTCCAGTAAGATGTAATCACTGTTTTTCACCATCATTACAGTATTTCATTATAAGTAAATGTTAACAGTTTATCCAATTAAATTAAAACCTATGATTACAAAAAAAGAATCATGCTTAATGGAACAGAACTCCATACTGCACTTATGGGAAGTGGTTCAAAAGGCGAGGGAAAAATGCATGTAGGCATTCCTAGCAGGTAAGATTTGGCCCCATATTCCTGTTGTGATCTGCCAGAAGGTAACATTACACAAATTTCATTTCCAGTTTTTATAGCCAGAAGCAAGGCAAAGTAAGAAATGGACGAAAAGTTTGCTGAATACTGCAAACTTTGTCATGACATGTTCAAACAACCCTTAAACTCCAGAGGTTGCATAGTTACCTTTAAGGGGAGACGTATGCAAATATTCAGGGTCTTCCATAAATATCCATAACATCCAAAGTTTTCAAGTTAGAGAAGTGAAACTTAGTATACTCATTTAAGATAATACAGTTAGTATGCACCATTTTTTCCCATAATTTTCCATTGTTTGAAACTAATGCTACATATTTTTTCTATATGCAGAGATATTTACAAACTTAAGCCCCCTTTTTTTTTCTTTTAAAATTCACATATGCTATCTTTCTGAAATTTTGTATGTTATTTTAAAACACACTAGAAATGAATTTGTTGGATTTAGATCTTATTGAAGCTGTATAGAATTTTAAAAAAAGTTAAATCATATGCATCCTTTAAAAATTAAAATAATTTCATATATTTTGTTTCATCACATTCCATCTGGAGGTTAATCTTAAATTCTAGAACCAACAAAATGTTCATTGTGGCATAAGAAAGCTGTGTGCTAAATTGCATCACTGTAGATGAAGTAATTTGAGAGGAAAATGGGTTGAAGTTGTAGAAAATGCAAGTTATGGGGAAAGGCAATTAAAAATACAGTAGGTATTATTCAGTTTGCCTTTTAATTTTAAGTCAGAACTTCCCATATCCATAGTCTGTATCCTCATTCTGGTCTTCTTCAAATTCCTCTTCTGTCTTGCTTCTTTCTGCATTTTTCATAGCTCTTTCTGCACCAGCGATGTGAATGTTGTCGATACTCTGCAAAATTGTTTCCATAAACACACCAGGTTGATAGCCTAACTGATGCATAACTTTCTTTCTGCTAACATTTCCATCATTAAATACTATTGCAGCCTCAAATGTAGCAATTTTCACCACTATGCAAGACACAAATGATGTTTTGGGACACCTTTTCCATATCAAACTGTTGAGGCTTTCATTTGGGTTTTGTGTCTCTCCATACAATTTTTTTTTTTTTTTTTTTAGCAAGTCTGGGTGCGCTAAGAATTGGTAGGTGGGCTTTATAGATTCCAAGACAGCTGATGGAAGATTATGTGTTTCTACTAGACAACACTAGGGCATTTAATTTTTAAAAGGTACATACAGACCACGTACAGTCATAATATTTTGGTGTTTGATAACT
Organism: Mantis religiosa; assembly: GCA_030765055.1. Taxonomy (NCBI): domain Eukaryota; kingdom Metazoa; phylum Arthropoda; class Insecta; order Mantodea; family Mantidae; genus Mantis; species Mantis religiosa. Next base: position 99,891,022 of record CM060947.1, on the reverse strand, counting down.
CTATATACTATTTTACAAAAAAGGATTTTTTGAACATTTTCTCGTACGTCCCCTTAATCAAAAAGTTTGAGAATTAGAAACATTTCTTACAATCCTTCTGTTCAAAACTGTAATCTGTTTGGGAAGCTTAAGCAAACACTCCAAGGAAGTTGACTCATAAAATCAACAGATGAATCAGCAGTAAATTTTTTGGCACTATGATGAATTATAAGTATTATCAGTGTTAATATAGAACACAGAAATAAACAATTGAAAATGAAGCAATTACAAGAAAATTATTATAATTATCTTTGTGCAATATACAAAAGTTAAGGGACAGTAATTTAAGATGTGTACTCAAAACCAGGTACAATATTTCCATAACAAATTATGGTATAATTTACCAGGCACATGATAGGATTAGAACAAATTTAGAACCGAATAACAAACAAGGATACTTACACTGTTCAATCATCAAATTTAATCTTCTTATTTTCTGAGCTTCCGCTGCCAAATGAGTCCCTTTTCTGGAATCCTCCTCTACCTCCCCCTCTATCGCCACCCCATCCTCCTCTAAAACCACCTCTATTGCCACCCTCACCATCAAAACTTTTCCTGAAACCACCTCTGTCACCGCCCTCTCCGTCAAAACTTTTCCTAAAACCCCCTCTATCTCCACCACCGCCGCCGCCTCCTCTTCCTCTACCTCTGAAACCACCGCCTCTCCCACCTTTAAAACCACCTTCTCCTCCATCACTATTCCTAAAACCACCACCACCACCGCCCCCTCGCCCTCCCCGAAAACCACCACCTCTTCCCCCTCTAAATCCCCCACCTCTTCCACCCCCTCGATCTCCGCCCCTACCTCGGTTGAAACCACCTCCACCACCCCCTTTGCCTCCAAATGAACCACGTCTATCCTCCCAGAACCTCTGCTTTCCCTGCTCTTCATCATCTTCATCTCCCTGAAAATGTAAATATTGAAATTAGACCATCACAAGCATGAAAGGAACGCACCAAAGGATATGCTTTTGCTAAAATGAAACCATAACACAAAACCAGAGCAAAGCACAATGCAATTCTCAAATGAGCACAACATTCAGAGTATATTCTCTCCCTGTATCCCACATTCTTATGTAAAAATAAAATATTCTGCAGCAGAAATTTTGGTATGTGCCTTTCATGCATTGCTTTGATCTGGATTTCAAGTCATGGTTTACCTTAGATTCAAATGAATTATCCTTCAGTCTTGGGTCAATTTCCACCACTGCATCTCCAACTCTCCTAAAGGGTTCACTCCTTCGCTAAAATAAAATAAAATACACGTTACCATAACCAAAGTAAAGCTGAACACTTACAACAAAAAGTATTTGCAAAATCACATTTCTTTAATTCCAATTAAATGCACCACTATTTTGAGATGACATTCTGGAGTTACGAAAGAAATGACACCTGAGCTATTTTAACCAAAGTTTCTTTGAAATATAACCAACATACTATTGGTCCTTTCAAATCTATTAAGAATTAATAAAATCCTCTAGTTTATATTTAAGAAATGTTATGCTTTATTCTGAATGCACACCAGGAAGTTTTTACAGGAAAAAGTGAAGCAATATGGAGGTGTGATCAATCAAATGTACAACCAAGGCAAGATGACATCAAGCAACATCCCCTCACAGCAAGCCATGTGATGATGCATTCCAATACCTTTTGCATTTTACTTCTGAATCTATTATGCGTTGAGATGGTGCCTTCAGGTTGACCAAATTTCAGGGACTGAAATTTTGACACATCCTATGTTTGGATTGAACACAATTTTTTTAAAAAAAAAAAAGTCTTTGCAGAAAATTAATGCTCATAGCAATGAAATGTAGTTGAAGTGAAGATAAAGAGTTGACCAGTAACTATAAATGCAGTATCATTTTCAACTATTTTACTTTCCCTACCATGTATATATTACATATAGGAGGTATTGTATACCATAAAAAAATTGATATTTCATTGGAAATACATGTTTTAAGGTCCCCTGAATATAAGGCATTTTTAGGGGGGGGGGGGAAGAGAGAGAGGTCTGTGTGCACAAGGGAGGCAGAGAGTGTGCAGGTGCAAACAGAATTAACAAAAACATTACGTTGGTTGTATACCAAACTTGGTATTCAATAATACATAAAAACTGAAGCTAATAACATAAGCAATATAAATATTACAGTAATATATAACAGTTTGTTACAAACTTCACTTATCTTTTCAATAGAATTATAAATTCCTTGCAGTACTCAGCCTAGTTTCACAAATAAGGCATAATAAATGAATGAATAATACGTAAGTCTACCAAATTCCTCTATTCCCTTTATGTTGTAATTGACATCCTCCAACGTTAAGTCATATCGGAGGATGAATGGAATGGGTGAAATGAAGCTCAAATGAGCCCGGGGTCCATAGAGCTTAGAGTTACCCAACATTCATCTTCCACAATAAGGGAAAACCCCGGAAAAACCTTATGCAGGAAACTTACCCTTGATACCGAAATTAAGGTTTGCCAGAAGTAAAGAATCATGATGGATGTCAAAGGAATGTTGGTGCTTTGTTACGACAAGGGCAATACCAGTGGAGTTGGGGGAAAGTTGTTATAACAAAAGCAATGTAAGAAGCAGTGTCCTTAGCACTTTTCTAAAGGGGCTCACTTGACTTAGAGTATTCTGTGGATCATTTAGAATGGCATGACAAAACAGCCACAAAGAGATTTTTGGTTGAATGAAGAGGACTTTCAGTAAGTGAAAGTGATACACCCACGCGCAGCTGTGGACAAGGGTCTTCGGCGTGAGGCCGATCAGAACAGTCTTCGGCATCAGGTCGATTATGGCGGTCCTAGGCATGAGGGCGATTACAGTCATTGCATTCAATTTGATATATACCAGATGTTTTGTTAGATGGAATGGCATCTTTGATGTTTGAGCAAATTAGGTTTTTTAAGGAGAAATGGTTGACTGGTGCTAGTTGAATGTTTTGTTTTTTGAAGACTTTTTTGAATTTATCATAGGCCCATGGATGGTAAGTGAATTTTTTGAAAATCATATTAGTTTCTGTAGCTGAGAGGGTTGTGGTTTCCTTTAGTAGCTTCTTCTTTTTTGCTAAGTTCACTTTTTTGTCCACTAATGATTTGGGAAAGTTATTTTTTGTGCTATTTCAATTATTTTGTTGTATTCTGTTTTGTATTCCTCTGCTGTGAGAGGGATGTTTACCAGTCTGTGTGCTAACTATTGAAGATTGCCTGTTTGTGGGATCTTGGGTTGTAGCCATTAGCTTTTATGTAGTTGTCTGCCTGTGTTGGTTTTCTGTAAATGCCAAAGTTTAGTCTGTTTTTATTCATTATTTTTAGATCCAAAAATGGTAAATGCTCATCTTTTTCTATTTCTACAGTGAACTTGATGCTTTTTTCTTGGACATTTAAAAGTTTTAGTGCATCACTGATGTGTTTTTTTGGTACTATTGCAAAGATGTCATCTACATATCGTTGCCAGAGTTTGAACATCCAAGGGAAACCTTGGTTGATCCTTATTTCTAATGCACTCATGTACAGATCGGCCAGGAAGGGTGATAGGGGGTTGCCCATTGCTAACCCTGAAGTTTGGTGGAAATATTTTGTTTGAAACTGGAAGAAATTTTGTTCTATGCATAATTTGGTTAGTTCGATGTAGTCTGAAATTTCAGGTGATGCCATTCCAAGTGATTTGAGCCATTTTCCTATCAACGGTGGGAGTTGATTAACTGGTATGCTGGGAAACAGTGATTTAACATCAAACGAGACTAGTGTGTCCTCTTCTTTTAGTTCAGTATCCTTAATGTGTTCTATAAGTTCATAGGTGTTTTTGATGCTTAGGCTGTCGAATTTTGGAAATGAGTTGAATTTGTTTGTTAGCCACTTTGCAAGTTTGTATGTTGGTGAATTTATACTGCTAACTATAGGTCTCATTGTTATGGATGGTTTGTGTATTTTGGGTAAGCCATAAAGTCTAGGTAAGGTTGGGTTATCCGGTTTAATTACATATTTCTTTGGCATTATGCTTGATTTTGCTATTGTTTTTTCAAATGACTGTATGCAAGATTTTAGAGGGTTTTTGTTTATGATTTCATATTCATTGTCAGTTAGCATTTTTTCCATTTTTTCAATATAATCTGATTTTTCCAATATGACAATCTTGTTGCCTTTGTCTGCCTTTGTGTAAATGAGTTTTTCTGTTTCAACGAATGGATAGTATTATGTTTTCTCTTCTGAAAGGATCTGTTCTTTATTTCCTCCAAAATATTTTCACAATGGCTTTTTACTGAATTTTGTATGGATACTGGTAGAATTTGTGTCGAAATGTTGATGTCTGCAATGTAGTCTTCAATTTTGTTTGAGAAACTGACGCATGTTTTTAATCCATTATTTAAAAGACCCAATTCTTTTTTGGAGAAATTTTGCTTAGATAGGTTTACTATGTTTTCAAAGATTTGCGTGCTCGATTTTTCGTTTACGCAACCTATTTTACTATTGTATTTAGCGTGTGTGATGATTGCTGATCGACATACGTTGATATTCCCGATGTTTTTAAACTTTTTCCCGGTATGATTTCGGTGTGAAAACATGTTGCACAGATTGGCCAATTTGTATTTAAGTCGTACGGTTTTTTCTCTCATTTTCTTGCTTAGGACTGCCAAATAATTATGTTCAAAGTTTTCCCACATCACGTTTCCCAGCGCTTTTGTTAAAACTGAATAAAGTTTGTAAAGTTTTAATTCTATATCATCCAAATTTTTGTATTGCTTATTAATTTCGAATTTTAAAACTTTTCTCTCCGCAGCCCTTTATTGTGGATTTCCGTTGCCTTGTTTTACTATTTTTCGGACAAATTGGGGTGTAACTTTATTTCGTAAACACAGTTTTAGGAACTTTATACTAGCAAAAATGTTTCTTTTCTTCTCTTGCAGTTTTAAAAATAATTTTGTCTTGTTTATTTCCATGCCTAAGCATCAAAAACACCTATGAACTTATAGAACACATTAAGGATACTAAACTAAAAGAAGAGGACATACTAGTCTCGTTTGATGTTAAATCACTGTTTCCCAGCATACCAGTTAGTCAACTCCCACCGTTGATAGAAAAATGGCTCAAATCACTTGGAATGGCATCACCTGAAATTTCAGACTACATCGAACTAACCAAATTATGCATAGAACAAAATTTCTTCCAGTTTCAAACAAAATATTTTCACCAAACTTCAGGGTTAGCAATGGGCAACCCCCTATCACCCTTCCTGGCCGATCTGTACATGAGTGCATTAGAAATAAGGATCAACCAAGGTTTCCCTTGGATGTTCAAACTCTGGCAACGATATGTAGATGACATCTTTGCAATAGTACCAAAAAAACACATCAGTGATGCACTAAAACTTTTAAATATCCAAGAAAAAAGCAACAAGTTCACTGTAGAAATAGAAAAAGATGAGCATTTACCATTTTTGGATCTAAAAATAATGAATAAAAACAGACTAAACTTTGGCATTTACAGAAAACCAACACAGGCAGACAACTACATAAAAGCTAATGGCTACAACCCAAGATCCTACATCAAAGATGCCATACCATCTAACAAAAAATCTGGTATATATCAAATTGAATGCAATGACTGTAGTCAAAAATATATTGGAAAAACCAAAAGAAATTTAGAAACAAGAGCAAAGGAACACTTTAGAAACATAAAATATAAACAATTAGAAAAATCAGCAGTTGCCACACATTTTTGGGAAAAAAAAACCACAACATAAATCCAGAACCAAAACTACTAAAACATACATCAGGAAAACAAGAACTATCCACATGGGAACAAATCTTCATTTCAAAAAATAGGAACAAAGTATTCAATTTCGACATCCCCCAGAAAGATTTGTTCAGCAAGTTCCTTGAACCGCCACCAGAGGAGACCTGTAACAAAATATCATCAACTACACCAATGAGAACCAGTCAAGAGCCGGCTGATGATAGAGGCAAAGCCTCAGAAACATGTCAAAAAAAAAAAAAAAAAAAAAAAAAAAAAAAAAAAAAAAAAAAATAAAAAAAAAAAGTGTTGGTTAGTGTCATTAATCGACTCTCTTTAAAGTTAATTTATCATAACACTGTTTTCAACACTTCCAAGAAAGAAAGTTTCATATATTTAACCAGAAACGCAGCTAAGATCTACATTTTAAGTAAGCATACAACAAATTTGCTTACATGTAAACAATATTTTCATTTGGGAGGACAGTGGATGAAAGTAGGCCATTTTAAGTCACAGTTTGCATTTTGTAACTTTGGTATTAAAAACGCTACACAATTCAAAGCTTAACACTACAACATTTTAAAGCAATATGACATCTCCATGGTGCTCTGCTGTCAATATTTAATGTCTCATGTATCAGAAAACTGCAATTTCATTAATCACCATGTTAGCTTTTTAGAACATCTGATTGGTCAAGTAATCAAACTAATAAAATTAGAACTATAAACGAGGATTTGAGCCATTATTCTACTGCTCCGCTACTCTAACCACCTGAACTACCACAGCAACAGGATGCATTCTGCAACTCATATTTTCTCTGGCAGTTAACAGACCCCAACCATGTCCTAAAATCATGCATAAGTATTGAGCTTCACAATTAACCATTATTAGGTCAATCACTACCATTAACTTTTTCCAATTCCAGTAACTTTTGATGAAAGTAAAAATAAACACCAATTCTGGTGACATACCACTAACAGTGAAGCATCCTCTTTCTTATCAGCAGTCCCTGTCTTAGCATAAACACTGTCACCAAGTTGCTAATTTTCAGAAAATAGTTTGAGATATTTTAATAATCTAATATTGGTTCTACATATGTATGTATATATGCATGTGTGTATGTGCAATGCTGCTCAAAAGTTTCTGGAGACACAGTGAAAACGATGCAATTCAGCATCTAACTTTAATAAACTATCTCTGCTAGTATATCTTATCACAGGATCATGAACTTATGTCAAATTTGTAAACAGACATTGACACTCCATGATATTGCTATACTTGCTACTTAAGCTGAGTCATTTGTGCACAGATACAGAGTGAGAATAATCTTGCTGACAGGTTCAGCTGCATATTCTGAGTTATTGTATAGCACTTCATCTAAGAACAGCTCGTAATAGTGCAGTGATTGCTGTGTCATAAAATGGCAAATAAATGAATATTTCAAATTATTACATAATTATTACACTATTTGCACAATAATAAAACCCAATATTTCAGGTATTTTCAAAATTTTAGCAGTTTCATAAAACTTCACAAAATTAAGCAAAATAAATGTATTTAATTACAGGATAGGGACCTTAAGCAGACCTTAGGCACCGACAACAGGTCAGCTGGAGATTAAGGGAGATCAGGTCAAATAGGCACCAAGAGAGCTGTGGGAGGCCTGCAGTCACAACTAAAAATGAAGATAGCCACAATCCTGTTGTCAGTGCTTAAGGTCTGCTTACGGCCCTGTAATTAAATACATTTATTTTGCTTAATTTTGTGAAATTTTATGAAACTGGTAACATTTTGAAAATACCTGAAATATTGGGCTTTATTATTGTACAAATAATATAAGTATGTAATAATTTGAAATATGCATTTACTTGCTGTTTTACAGATACAGCAATCACTGCAATATTACGAGCTGCTCTTGAATGAAGTGCTACAGAATATTCAGCTAAACCTGTCAGCAAGATTATTCTCACTCTGCACCTGTGCACAAATGACTCAGCTTGAGTAGCATGTACAGCAATATCATGGAGTTTCACTGTCTGTTTACAAAGCTGACATATGTTTATGATCCTGTGATAAGATATGCTTGCAGAGGTAGTTTATTCAAGTTAAATGCTGAATTGCATCGTTTTCACTGGGTGTCTGGAAACTTTTGAGTGGCACTGTATGTATAAAAAATCAAATCACATAGGTATAATTTAAAATTGCCACTTCCAGCACATGCACTGTCCATTGGGCAAAGTTATCTATTGAATTACACGTTTACATGGGAAAGTCTGCTACTGCCTTCCTAAAAAGGAAAATCTGCTACTGTCTTCTTAAGAGAACACTTCAAACTTTTAATATTTGAATATCTTTTCTTTCAAGCTGTCTCTTAAAAATGGACTACACTTTGTATCCAAAAAATTTAGATCCAGACATGCAGAAGGTCAATCCTAAGTTATAATAATTGGCTTTGGGTTGTCTGTAACTTGCATGCGGTTTTCTGTGGAAGAGGATTTCCAGGTGTTTGACCATTCTCTCCAGCAGTCTCCAGGTCCACTTCAACCAATGTTCTGACACCTTTTTAACAGAAATGGAGCTTTATTGCTCCCATAGCTCACATCCTATTGCACCATAACAGATGCAGGATAATGGCCACTCAGTTCCCCTTTTCAGCTGCTTCTCTAGAGGATATGTCATTTGGGGCATTGAATGTTTTAATATAGTATGACTCAATAAGTCTTAATATTGAATGTCTCCTCAACAATAAACATTTTTTCACAAGTGAAAAGGATTTTCTGTGGCTATTTGCTGCCTAAAGCTGCACACTGCTAAAATAAGTATTTTAATTTTAATAAGTACTTTAGCTCCCTCATGCTAAGCACCTTTTTGTCATTTGTTGCCTCAGAGGCCCAGGCCATGGGACACATGGCATTTTAAATTTTCAGTTCCTGAGTCATCACCAACTGTCTTCAATTTTTTACCAATTCTGGAGTGTGTGTAGTATATGGTCTTCCTTGCCTATGTTGGCACTTTAGTCTCAAGGAAGAGCTAGACACTGTTGTACACGAAATCATCTGCTTTATTTTTAATTTCTGGAGATGTTAAAATATCTCACTTGGAGATTTGCCCACCTTATTCAAAGCCACAGCAGCTACAAGAAACAAACATGGAACAATATTTTGCTTCTGTAGTTGAACTCTAAATAACTCATTACTAGGTAACCCAAATCAGGAAACTGCTGGGAGGCAGAGGCAAAAAGCAAGCACAGCCATTCTCAAAATTGTGACAGTATTTATGAAGATTAGGTATATACCTAATTGTTTCTTCTGATCTACAGCATTCCTAGTAGAATCCAAGGAATGAGGTGCACAAGAGTAATTAATATAGCACATTTTGACAACATTACATTACTGCTTATTAGGAGTATGCTACTTGGTACCATAACATGTGTTAAGTACTGTCCACCCACCACAAGGAAAAAAAGGAATGAAGGGGAGAGGAGCTTGAACAGTTTATCTCGTCTGTTAAAGTGGATCTGTTTACTACAAAATGAGTATGTGCATATGAGTCACTCATGCTGCCAATCTAATGTTTATTTCAGTAATTGCAGTGATAGGTATTATGCATGGGTGAGTTATATGACCACACTGTATTTTACATGGACCTACCATCCATATCACATCCGGAAGGTGAGCATAACAGCAAAAGTGATTATGTTACACACTCCCCTGACTTCTTGTGCTGGGCAGACAGTATGTAATATTGTAAACCAACTGTTAAGGCAAAATAATGTATTTCATACCTTTTCTGTACCATTAAAACTTTGATTTCCCTTGACAAAGTTAGAATATGGCTCTTCCTTGGCTGGTTTTTTCTGTAAAAAACCAGAAGAGGCAAAATCAGAACACATAGTTAATTATTCAAAACCTTATGTAGCTATACAGTTACTCTATTCATGACAAATTCAATGTGCCACATACAAGAGCAGCATTTTTTCTTTACTATATTTCTTCTACCATTTGGTTCACAGTATGTTTCTATTCCTTTAAATGGTATGCACTAAAATCACCTGAACAGCTACCTCTCAGGCAATGGCAACACAAACTGGAAGTATAAGATCATGCATCATTCATGAATTTGGAAGAAAAAACATTAAGTAACTTTGGAATCTCATTAGTTCCTTCAAACAGATACAGCCTTAACAATTTGCTGAACAAGCAACTCAAAAAAAAAAACAATCCTAGACTCACTTAAATCAGTAAGGTATCACATTAATGGCAAAGATTGTTAAAAATTCTGCATAGTAAAACGCAAGAGAAATTTGGGCATCAGATTGAAAGAGCACTGGCAAAATATAAAACTAAAACAGACAAATTTGCTGAATGAATGAAATTAATCATTACTTCATACTAACCATATATAGGCTAAGGTTTTTGATAGTCATGAAAAATTCAGTGACATGGCCGGGATTTTGAACCATGGATCTCCTAGTTTCAGTCCAATCGCTCTTAGCTATTGAGCTACTATGGCCAACTTGCCATTATGACATTAAATTCTCCATTTGACTCGTATATTTCCCCAGAGGAAAAGTCAGGCATTTACAAGATTAAGTGTAAAGACTGAAAAAATTTACATAGGGAGGACAAAAAGAAACATAGGCACTAGAAAGAAAGAACACTTCAAGCACTTAAGATACAAAAATATTGATAAGTCCGCAATAGCAGCTCATTTCTGGTCTGAAAATCATGAAATTGAAGATAGCACAGAATTACTAAAATACGTACAAAAACATAGTGAACTCGTCATATGGGAGAGGATATACATAGAAAAACATAAAAACCAACTAATGAACTTTGAAATCCCGCCAGAAGAGAATCCCACATTTAAGTTCATCACTGAATCAACAGATGGCAGCAGCAACACCAGAATTGCCCACACCGCTGGATCAAGCTTTAGTCGCATAAGAGCCGTAGATGCAAACAATGATTTGCGAAACATGTCCTCAAAATAGGTACGAAAGTGAAGCAGATGTGTAAAAAATACGACTCATCTAAAAATTAATAATTTTTCGCTTCACTGTGGTGTTCCAATACAGTTAAATCTCGATATAAAATTACATGGTTCGTAGTAAGTAAATGAGTATTTAATTTCATGCATCAGTCAGTGTTATTAAACGTTGAACCAGCATTTTTCTGTAACTTTGAAATTTTCATTGATGCTCAAATGAAGAGGCTGTAGACAATTGGGTAGGGAAACATTTCTATTTGAACATTTTTCAAAATTATCTGACCAAGCATATAACATTTCCTTTTTCTGTTACTCATGGCTGATTAAAAGCAAATCAGAACTGAAAATTAGCTTTACTTTAACAGTTACACCAAAAGCAAACATCTTAGATTTTTCATTTTGATTTATGAGTCACTAATTATACAACAAGTGAAGTTTGAGTGTAAACATAATGACTCATAAATCAAACTCAAATATGAAGAATACTTTACTGTTAATAATGCTTCTGCTTTTAATATTTATCTTAGATTTTGTTTCTGAGCCTGAAAGCCACCCACTAAACTTGCATCTTTGTCAGTGGTAATAAGGAAAACGCATTTCTAGTTCCCAAAGTTAGTACAAGCCATATGCTCATTTAGTTATGTAAAACTCGGTTGCATTTCACTGAAATTTAATGTGTATAAAAGGGAATTATGTATAAATGTATTATGGATCAATACGGTTCTGTAAACATGCTTCTAAATTTGAAAGTAATGAGTCGGTAATTCAAACACAAACTTTGAATTACCGACTCATTACTTTCAAATGTTAAATACATCAGTTTCTAACCTTTTGCTTCAAATAATGCTTCTACATATTTTTTTTTCCAGGACTTCCGTTGACTAAAACACTGTTGCACAAAATTGCTTACATTGCCTCTGAAGGAAGTTTCTGCTCAGGAAACTGATTTCATATTCTTTTCCATTTACATTTCTTCTTTGCATGCAGTTTTTTTTTTTTTTACTTTCATGTAACTGATGAAGCTATTTAACATAGAGAGATGCTTAACGTACAGTAAAACCTAATTCAAGCCAATGAGATTGAAATTCTGAAATTCAATTTATATAATTTCTGAAATAACTGAAAATATAGCAAAATAGGAAATGTGGTTTAGATACTGGGCAATTGTAAATAATTGCAGTCTTACAGTAATCACTAGGTACGTAATGCATACAGCTGGATACTAAAGAGCAACAGGTTTTATGATTATGTAGGATGAGTTGTGTACACTCTTTGGGGAAAGAAATGATATTGCCACTGAGTAATTAGTCTGCTACTCACTTCTAATGCTGGATCTTCCCCCACCAAGAAAAATTCACAAAAATATTTACCACTTATATGAAAAACTAAATGTAACAACACTATACAAAATTGCATAAACATGGCTTTTAGTTTTAAGGCAGCATGCTCACTGGTTAAGCAATGAGCACAATAATGATGAATGTTGCCTACACATAGATGAGGTGGCAGCTCTCGAAATATGTGCAGAAGATTGGATGAGTTGATCTGTTATTAGGGGTGGGAATGTCAGTTCTGATTGTGAGGCACATATGGTAACATAACAAGAGATTGATGATATACACAATGGAGTTCTTTAGGCTCATCACTATTATAAAATTTCAGTGGGTGAATATTAATGACAATGCAATTAATGGTGGGCAAACCAAAAACAAAGGTGCTACATTCACAGATATGTGAAGTAATGAGCAATGTGTAAAATTTCATGCACAAAATATGCACAGTGTGTCGTGGTGTATATTAAAAGCTTTAGGAAAAGTACAGCTGGGACTAAGGCATGTCGGGAAGATCCATTAGATGAATAATTGAGAACTAGGATGTTCATTTCAGTGTGACTAGTTTTTCCACGCCTCACAAGAAAAGGCCCAAAGATCACTGTGGGCCAAGAGAAATGTTATATTCAAAATGAGGACATAATTCAGCTAGTTGGTGACAAATTTCCTGGCATTTCAGCATAGGATTAGCAAGAAAAATGCAGACATGTGAAGAAAATTGATGCAGAAAAGATTATTGGATGCAGGACAGCAAATAATTCACTTGGGAGAGGACAGTGATGATTCTGCTACAGATTCTTTAAGTGGAAAGGATGAAGACAAGTTTGAAAAAGAAGAATCAATAAGAGATGAAGCAGCCACTTAAGTTGACTAAAATACACAGTGATCTTCAATAGTAATGAAACTAACATATGTTAATGAAGCAGTTACTAGCATGGATGTGTAATAGTCAGGCAGCGTTCATAAATAGAATATGAAGGCAAAGCTCAATACAGCAAAAATGAATACTTGCACACAACTTAATCTTGAGCAAGTAAATTATCAAATCAAATTTTATTGACACAATAAAATTTACATACTTCAGCAAAGCTCGCAAACTAGTGTCTCATCAGTATACATATTACAATGTAAAAACTAGATATAAAATTAATTATTAATACAAAAGAATAAATATGTTTGCTATTGCTTAAAACTATACAGCTAACAAAATCAATAATTAGTTTGTCATCTTGCATATATTCCTTAACATTCTTTCCTAATAAGTAGGCTCTTAACAGGTTTTTTGAACAGTGTTTTACTTTTTTCTTTCCGAACTGACAGTGGTAGTTTGTTGAAAACTAACTCCCATATAGTAGGGGATATATGGAGGCAAAGCACAATACAACAAAGTGAGTACTTGCACACAACTGAATCCAGAGCAAGTAAATAATGTAAAGTAAACTGGCAAAACATGCAAGTGTTTGCTAGAGCACATTCCCTTCTTTTACTCACCCAGAACATACAGCAACATTCAAAATAATCTCCCTCAAACATATGCTTCCACCATTTAGCTTATGTGCAAAACACTTCCTGAAGTACCCCCCCCCCTTTTTTTTGTCTGGGTGGCTCAGTTGGTTAGTACTGGCCTACTGATCCCAAGGTCCCATGTTTAAGCCCAGCACAGACCTATGTCTTTAAGTGTTCTAAAACGTGACAGCATTATGCCAGATTTACTGGCATGTATAGAAACCAGCGTTGCTGATATGATTGTGGCACTTTTGAGCATCATTCATATATATATAAAAAGAGGTAACACCTTAAATTTTCTTGTGTAGCTCTCAATCACTCTGAAAATAACCCCAAAGCTATTTTTTCACAGCAGGAAATACTTGGAAGTCACATGGCACTAGATCCAGTGAATAAGATGGATGTGGATCACCACATTGCCTAATTCAGCGAGGTTTCCTGAATCTTGATGGCGACATGAGCCGGTGCATTAACTTGAAGGATCCATCCCATTTGAGCACAATAAAGCTTTTTTGTTGCAGTTTTCCTCCTTAATGGCCCCTTACATATTTCACAATAGTAATTTGCAGAAACAGGACATTGCTTATCCCCCATGTGGTCATACACAATGCCTTGCTTATTTAAAAAGCAAAGGTGCATATCTTTTCCTGCACCTTGACCCTTTTTTAGCTCTTGGACTTGAAGGATTGTTCCCACTGGTCACTGTCCTCTTATCTTTAATGCATAATAATGAAACCAGGATTCATTACATGTGATGACTGCCCAAAAATATCTGGTTCTTGCTGAAGCCTTCCCCTCCAATGCTGACAAGCCACCACATGGTGAGCCTTCTGTTCATCACTCATCATACAAAGTACCCCTTTCTGAGACTTGTCTATACCCTAAAAATTAAATACGTCTTCAGCTGATCCGTAGTATATATTCATAATCTCTATCATATCTGTTGATGATAAACAATGGTCATCTTGCAACATATCAATTGTAGACACTGGTGTCAGGCTTTGAAGTCGAGGGCCTTCCAGGACATGGAGTCCCCGCAAAGTCATTTTGATTCTCCCAAAGTCATTTATGCCACACAAAAACTTGTATTTTCTCCACGACTTATTCTTTGTAGGCGCGCTACAAAATTTCCAATGTTTGTGATGGAATTTTTTAAGAAGAATATAAAATCTAATTGACATGTACTGCGAAACTTGAGATCCATGTTGGGTCCGGTAAATATACCCATACACTTTCCCTGCTTCTCTTCAATTGTGTTCTGCCAGCCAAACGATGTGTAAGGTATTACATCACTCAAGGTCAGGTATCTTCAATGCCAACACCAATACCAAATGCAGGAGCATTAAAATGCAAAAAAGTAATTCCGGTTATATCGAGATTCAACTGTATTGGAACACCACAGTGAAGCGAAAAATTATTAAATTTTAGATGAGTCGCATTTCTTACACATCTGCTTCACTTTCGTACCTATTTTGAGGACATGTTTCGCAAATCTTCGTTTGCATCTACGGCTCTTGTGCGACTGACGCTAGATCCAGCGGTGTGGGTAATTCTGGGGTTGTTGCTGCCATCTGTTGATTTAGTGATGAACTGAAATGTGGGATTCTCTTCTAGCGGGACTTCAAAGTTTATTAGTTGGTTTTTATGTTTTTCTATGTATATCCTCTCCCATATGACGAGTTCACTATGTTTTTGTACCTATTTTAGTAATTCTGTGCTATCTTCAATTTCATGATTTTCAGACCAGAAATGAGCTGCTATTGCAGACTTATCAATATTTTTGTATCTTAAGTGCCTGAAGTGTTCTTTCTTTCTAGTGCCTATGTTCCTTTTTGTCCTTCCTATGTAAATTTTTTCACAGTCTTTACACTTAATTTTGTAAATGCCTGACTTTTCCTCTGGTTTTATCTTATCAGTATTATTACTGTGAAGTAGGTTTTTAATGTTGTAATTGTTTTTTGGTGCCAATGTTATATTGTATTTCTTGAATATTTTTTGGAACTTTTTTGTGGCCCAGGGGTGGTAAGTAAATTTAGCAAATCTAGTTTCTTGTTTTATTGGTGTGAGAGCTGTGATCTGTTTTAATTTCTTTTGAAGTTTGAATAATTTTAGTTTTTTATCTACAAGGTTTTTTCCATATCCATTTTTAATTGCAGTTTTTAAGATTTGATGGTATTCGTTTTGATATTCTTGCTGGCTGAGAGGTAGATTTACTAATCTGTGTGTCAGACTGTTGATGGTTGCATGTTTGTGTGGAATTGGGTTGAAACTATTTGCTTTGATGTAATTATCTGTGTGTGTTGCTTTTCTATGAATGCCAAATTCTAGTTTTTCATTGCCTTTTTTGATTTTAAGGTCTAAAAAAGGTAGAGTACAGTCCTCTTCAGTTTCTACTGTGAATTGTATGCTGGGTTCTTGCAGGTTGAGTAGTTTCAAAGCATCATCTATTAGTTTGTAGGGCACTATTGCAAAGATGTCGTCTACGTATCTGTACCATGTTTTAAACATATGAGGGAAGGCTTTAGTAATATGTGTTTCGAAAAAGCTCATGTATAGATTGGCCAAAAATGGTGATAGCGGGCTTCCCATAGCTAGTCCTGAAATTTGTTTATAATATTTTCCATCGAAGACAAAATAATTTTGATGTATACATAATTCAGTCATTGCCACATATTCTTCTATTGCATTGGCATCCAGGTTTATAGAATTTAGCCATTTTTTCAGTTGAATCAAAAGTTTGTCTAATGGAATGCTAGGGAAGAGGGAGCGGACATCAAAGGATACTAAAGTGTCATGAGGTTTTAGTTTAAGATTTTGAATTTTTTCTACCAGGTCTAAAGAGTTTTTTATACTCAGAGTATGGAATTGTGGAAAGGACTGAAATTTTTTGGTTAGCCATTTTGCCAGAAGGTAAGTAGGAGTGTTTATATTATTTACAATGGGTCTCATGGGTATGTTGGGTTTGTGTATTTTAGGCAAACCATATATTCTTGCAAGGGTAGGGTTGTCTGGTTTGATAGTTTTTTGTTCTGTAGTTGTTAAAATTTTACTATTAATGATGGTTTTTTGTACATCTTTTATGCATCGGTTGAGTGGATTAGAATCTATTTCCTGGAATTCTTTTTGTTGTAGTAACTCTAACATTTTTTCTTTGTATGTAGCTGTATCTAAGATTACTATTTTGTTCCCTTTATCAACAGTCTGACACACAGATTAGTAAATCTACCTCTCAGGCAGCAAGAATATCAAAACGAATACCATCAAATCTTAAAAACTGCAATTAAAAATGGATATGGAAAAAACCTTGTAGATAAAAAACTAAAATTATTCAAACTTCAAAAGAAATTAAAACAGATCACAGCTCTCACACCAATAAAACAAGAAACTAGATTTGCTAAATTTACTTACCACCCCTGGGCCACAAAAAAGTTCCAAAAAATATTCAAGAAATACAATATAACATTGGCACCAAAAAACAATTACAACATTAAAAACCTACTTCACAGTAATAATACTGATAAGATAAAACCAGAGGAAAAGTCAGGCATTTACAAAATTAAGTGTAAAAGACTGTGAAAAAATTTACATAGGAAGGACAAAAAGGAACATAGGCACTAGAAAGAACACTTCAGGCACTTAAGATACAAAAATATTGATAAGTCCGCAATAGCAGCTCATTTCTGGTCTGAAAATCATGAAATTGAAGATAGCACAGAATTACTAAAATACGTACAAAAACATAGTGAACTCGTCATATGGGAGAGGATATACATAGAAAAACATAAAAACCAACTAATGAACTTTGAAATCCCGCTAGAAGAGAATCCCACATTTCAGTTCATCACTAAATCAACAGATGGCAGCAACAACCCCAGAATTACCCACACCGCTGGATCTAGCGTCAGTCGCACAAGAGCCGTAGATGCAAACGAAGATTTGCGAAACATGTCCTCAAAATAGGTACGAAAGTGAAGCAGATGTGTAAGAAATGCGACTCATCTAAAATTTAATAATTCCGGTTACTTTTTGACAGCCCCTCGTCCTTAAAGTAAGCTCTCGCAAGTATTTACTTTTTATTCACTCCAACCGAGCTATAACATGAGTATCCTAAAAAGGATCAATACTTCAATAAGTGGACTGCAGCATATCCACACCGCCTTCAATCATTCAGCTTCTTAGTAATCATTTTGTATGCAATGGTATTAACTAAGCACTCTGCCTTTGAACACCCTTAGTAATACT
Source organism: Mantis religiosa (assembly GCA_030765055.1). Taxonomy (NCBI): domain Eukaryota; kingdom Metazoa; phylum Arthropoda; class Insecta; order Mantodea; family Mantidae; genus Mantis; species Mantis religiosa. The sequence continues at coordinate 99,873,178 of CM060947.1, read as the reverse complement.
TTCACGTACCTCATGAAAATGCCAAGGTTTTTCAATCAGTTGTACTTTAACGGTTGTATTCAAAGGATGAATAAAGTAAGTTACACCTCGTTAGTAGAACTGTAAGAAAATCTCATTTTATTTGACTGTCATTTTTAATCTGACATTTAAAAAAATTAAGATGTGCAGAACACCCAATTAAGAAGTAAATTTCTCACAGCTCCCACACAGTTTTTTAAAAGGAGTTTTACTGTAATTTAGTTTTTAATTCCATTCCTAGCCCATTAAGTTAATAGTGATTCCACATGTTAACTTTCAGGTTCTAACTTTTTAACAACAGAATTGTTTCTTCCATATAGTAGCATCCCTAGTATGTACGTAGGCATGAGTTGCAAGGAAGATTTTATTTTGCACATTTTGACTAAGCAACATATTACAAGAAAGAATAATGCTACTTGGTACCATATTATGTGCATATGAAATCAATAAGCAATAATTATGCACTTTATACAATGACAATACTTGCGGAGAATCAATTTTCATTAGATTAGATTGATCTGAATTCAGCGAGCTCACTAGTAGCCACAAAGGCCTGTGAAAACTAATAAGTCAAAGAGGCATAGTTTAATAGCATATATACATGAAAATTGAGCATAAGAGACACATACAGGCAATATGAAAAGGGCATATATTATACAAAATCAAACACTTCCCTGCAGAGTAGCAAATGTTTATATACTTTTTTTTTTTAACTGTCACTTTGCTTTTGCCAATACATCAACTTCTTATATTGGATTTCCAGTGAATAGCAGTTATTATCAGTTCTTCAATACACACATTGAAATAGCTTTTGAACACACATCAAAGGTACACTAGCAATAATTTGTCATTAGAACAGCTAGATTCTACTTGCAGACCTAAATAAGATCAGGATAATTTGTCATAATTGTTCATTTTTGTCTTTTGAGCATACGTACTTACTTTCTAGCAACATTGTTAAAAGCATTGAAATTATCAATTTTTTCTTTAAGATCATTAGAACATCAAATTATTTTGATTTCATAATACAGTAGAACCTCTTTACCACATTGTTAAAAGCATTGAAATTATCAATTTTTTCTTTAAGATCATTAGAACATCAAATTATTTTGATTTCATAATACAGTAGAACCTCTTTACCTGGATCAACTGGCACCAGAGCCGATCCAGGTAAAAAAAAAAAAAAAAAAAAAAAAAATCCAGGTTATCCAGAGAATGAAGGAGAAATGATAAAGACCTGTACGTCACCACCAATCGGGATATTTTCACCTAAAAACATATGCACTGTACATAATATATCTACGAACTAGTTGGTACTAAAAGAGGCAGTGAGCATCTCAGTTCAATGTATTGTTTATGAGCAGCACAATCATGGATCAACTTTAACATTAAAAATTCATTTGGCAATGTTTTAGCTTCACTCTCAAAATAAAGCATCAATCTTTATGCCTGCTACTGCTTTGCATGGATCATAACCACAGCCGGTTCATCAACACTCTGAATCTGAATACTCATTTTCAAAAACACTGCATGAAGAAGTTAATCCTTCCTCTGTAAATGGTTTATAGCCTCCGTCGTCAATTTGCAGCCAATTATTGTCTTCATCAACAAAGGAACAGATATAAATATTTTTAAAAGATCTATAAAATCATCTTCCACACTTATTCTCCTTCAATCTTTGTTCTGGTAAGTCACACACACCAGGCCATAATTTTACCAAAGCTTCTCTTCCAACCTGATCCCAAACAGGTGGGCTGAGTGCAATGAATATGCCCAATAGCAAGAGAATTCGAATGATGCACCTACCAAGAATAGCAATTTGTAATCTGTAAAACAACTCATTTACTACGCTAAACAACAATTTTATTATATTTTTCAAAAGGGGCCTGGGTTATCCAAACATCAGGATTAACGAGGTTTTACTGTACATACCTTTATAGAAGCAAGAAGGTTTAGCGGTGGGGTGATGAATATTACACTTTCATGGTTTGTTCTAATTTGTGGAGAATTGGGGGTTGATGCTGTTTAGCTCTCTCGGTGCTTGAGCAGTATGCTTACATGGGCTCTATGATGATGCCACATAAGTGAACAATTCTGAACATACAGCAGCTTTGAAATACCTGAGAGTATCTAAGAAAGAATCAGTAAAACAGTAGAGGACAGCAACATGTCCACTGCACCTTCAATCATCATTCAGCATTCATGGTTTAAGGTAAAGAGCAAATGCTTACTAAACTTACACCACTAAATCTTAACGAGTCAATATACATGTAATGGTTTTAACTAAGCACTCTGACTTGGAATGTAATGCTTTGTGAACACCCTTGAAGAATGAAATGAGTTACACCTCATTGGCAGAACTAAGAAAATCTCATTTTATCTGAATGTCGGTGACATTTAAAAGAATAAAGATGTGCAAAACACTCAATTAGAAAGTAAATTTTTCACAGCTCCCAGATTTTTAAACGAACTTTACCGCAATCTTGAATGAAAATTCTATTCCTAGCCCATTAATGTAATAGTGATTCCATGTGTTAACTTTTAGGTTCTAATTTTTAACAACAGAACTTTTCTTCCATATAGTATTAGCAATCCTAGCATGTTCGTAGGAATGAGTTACAAATAAGATTTTATTTTGAACATTTTGACTAAGCAACATATTACAAGAATGAATGTTACTTGTTACCATATAATGTGCATATGAAATGGACAAATATGCACTATGTAAAATGACACAGGCAAAGAAATTAATTTTCAATACACTTCTTTGTGGAGAAAGGGGTTGATGCTCTCTCTCTGCTTGAGAAGTATGCTATACAGGAGCGTTAGATGGTGCTACATATGCGAGAATGATTATACACCTATTCCAGCTTTAAAATATCCAAGAAAGGATTAGCAATTCATTAGTGCACAGCAGCATGTCCACACCACCTTCTATAAACTTCAGCATCTGGTACAAGGTAAGAGCAAATGCTTTCAAAACTGATGTAATTAAATCTTAGTGATGACTCAATTTGCTGTAATGGTATTAACTAAGCACTGTGCCATGGAAAGTAATGCTTTGTTAATTACCCTTAGTATTTTCAAGTATTCATTAAAATATCAAGAGCTTTTAATCAGTTCTAGTGTGCTTTAATTATTGTATTCAAAGGATTAATTAAATGAGTTACACATCATTAGTAAAACTGTAGAAAATCTCATTTTATTTGAATGTCATTCTTAATGCGACATTAAAAAAAAATAAAAATGTTCACAAGACCGAATTAAAAGTAAATTTTTCACAACGCCCAGGTAATTTTTAAATGAGCTGTACTGTAATCTTGAATGAAAATTCTATTTCTAGACAATTAAATTAAGAGCGATTCCATGTATTAACTTTTAGATTCTCTAATTTCAACTTCTAATAACAATTGTTTCTTCCATATAGTAGCATTCCTAGTATGTACGTAGGAATGAGTTGCAAGGAAGATTTTATTTTGCACATTTTGACTAAGCAACATATTAGAAGCAAGAATAATGCTACTTGGTACCATATAATGTGCATATGAAATGAACAGACAATTAAGCACTCTATAAAATGACACAGGCAGAGAAATTTTCATTATCCTACTTTGTGCAGAATAAGAGATTGATGCTCTTAAATTCTCTTTCTCACTGCATGAGCAGTGTGCTGTACATAGACTGTACACTGATGCCAAATGCAAGAATGATTCTACACTTATTCCAGCTTTAAAATACCCAAAGGATCTTCTCTGAAAGCTCAGGAAATCATTACAGCCATAACAGACAATAGCCCACCCACATCACCTTTAATCATTTCAGCATCTGGTTTAACTTGTCATGCGGTCACTTGCGTTTTATGAATTTTCCAACAAGATGAGTTTCTTAATAATGTCTAATTTAATATATATCATTAGTTAACATATGAGTTGCATGAGCAATACTGTAACTATGTTTAAACTCTATGAGCCACAGATACACGTATGTACAAAATTATGCACCACCAGGAACATGTTGCTCGTGTTCAGATAGAGCATTAGATTTGGAGTCTAGACTGTCTATGTGCATATCATCCACTCTACCTTACACCACTGAACAGTTCTGTAGCCATGTAGATAACCGAAAAGAACAGGCATTATGAAGGAAATTTTCAAAAATTTGAAGAACATATATAAATAATAAGTCCTTCAGAATAAACTCGTGTGTGTCAAAAATCAACAAGACTGATTGAACAGTTGAAGTCAGGCATTTACAAAATTAAGTGTAAAGACTGTGAAAAAATTTACATAGGAAGGACAAAAAGGAACATAGGCACTAGAAAGAAAGAACACTTCAGGCACTTAAGATACAAAAATATTGATAAGTCCGCAATAGCAGCTCATTTCTGGTCTGAAAATCATGAAATTGAAGATAGCACAGAATTACTAAAATACGTACAAAAACATAGTGAACTCGTCATATGGGAGAGGATATACATAGAAAAACATAAAAACCAACTAATGAACTTTGAAATCCCGCTAGAAGAGAATCCCACATTTCAGTTCATCACTAAATCAACAGATGGCAGCAACAACCCCAGAATTACCCACACCGCTGGATCTAGCGTCAGTCGCACAAGAGCCGTAGATGCAAACGAAGATTTGCGAAACATGTCCTCAAAATAGGTACGAAAGTGAAGCAGATGTGTAAAAAATGCGACTCATCTAAAATTTAATAATTTTTCGCTTCACTGTGGTGTTCCAATACAGTTGAATCTCGATATAGTTGAACGTTATTTGAACAGCTGCTGGTTTCGTTTCAACTACTGCTGAGAAAAGCAAATGCAAGTGTCTGATGTATGTTTTGTGCCATGTACACCAACTAAAGAACAGTGTTATGCAATAACTCACATGTTAGAGAAGATCTAACAAAGCACATCACTTTGAACAACAGCGTTCTCAACAATGTTGAGATTTATACACTCAATTCCACTTGAAAGGTATTTAGAAATATCAACTGAGTCATTGCTACTCTACATCTATTGAGCATAAAAATAAATTAGAGCAACATATTATCAGTTAACAATGCCAGCAATTGTAGGTTAATGTAAGAGCAAATGCTTTCACAACTTAAATCATTAAATCTCAGTGATGATTCGATTTGGATTTAATGGTAGTAACACTGCGCACAACTACATCTAGGAATATAATGCTTTGTGGATGTACTTTTTCAATTTATTTCATGAAATAAATGGGCCATTAACCAGTTCCAAATACTCATCTTTAGGCAACTTTTAGTTCTGGAAATTCTTCTCTCTCCAGGTTGTCCATAATGAAACCATTTAGCTGCACAGCATTTGAAGGATGAGTCATCCAATACCAAAATTGTCTGAATATCTTTACAAATCACTATCATTCTCAAACTAGGCTCTTTATTTCATTATGCAGAGCTATGTGACTTATTTATTCTAAATTCCAGTGTTTATAGTTCGATTTTGTTATTTTAAATGTATTAAGAAACGAATTCATTGGAAATTAAGGAAAATGAACGAGATTAAGAAACAATTGAGGGTAAATTTGTGATTGAATAGGTAGAAACGAACAAAAAGGAATAATTTATTAATGTGTTAAACGATCATAAACTAAAAAAATATTATTTAAATGTTGTTTAAATATGACAAACAAAAGATTATGTACATAACATAATATGGTAATGAAAAGTTGGATTATGAAAGATGATGTGAACTGCAAATTCAATAATTTCAGATTAGCCAGAGTTAGCATCATTCTGTGTATGGATGTTGAATTAAGAAGCAAAACCTTTTCAGTGTGAGGGAACTATTATAAGTTAACATTGTGAAGGAAACCGACATACAGTTTGAAAGTAATGAGTCAGTAATTCAAAAACAAACATCACTTAAATTATCCTTACTTGGACATGTTTCGAAGAACGTTATGAAATTGTACAAAATATAAAACTATTAAAATCAGCCAGTAATGCAGTCGAACTCGATGTTTGGGAAAAGTTGCTAATTATAAAAAACAAACAGTATAATTTAAATTTCGAATTGCCGCCTGAAAACTCTTTGGAAGTTCATCTCGCAGATAACAGATGCCACCACAGACAACCAGCTCACTTCAAGAAACCACGGATCCAAACAGTCGGATAACTGCTGACGATGGGGACAAAACGTTCTTCACAACATGTCCAAGTAAGGATAATTTAAGTGATGTTTGTGTTTGAATTACCGACTCATTACTTTCAAATTTATAAATTTATTTTAAAGTGTGTTTTTGTTAACTTAATATTGAATTACAAATTGGATTATTTAAAAGAAGCTGAAAGATTATATTCCCATCCGAGACCAAACCCTTGGTAAGGTGTATTCATGCTTCGACTGCAGCAGCCACGAACAAAATCTAAAGGAATTGCTCATCCTGACACTCCAGATCTGAGCAAAAGCTCAGATTGAGACACTGGGTGATCTGAAACATCGGCACCATCCCCAAGGTGCACGTATATTCATGTGCAAGCAGACAAACAGCCAGTTCTGGCATTGCAGCCAACATGAGAAATATGTAAAACTTTTAGCCCATCTCTGCAAAAATGCCCCAGACATAGGTGACATAGTCCGAGTGCAAAGGAACATGATTTGAGCAGGCTAAGTTATCGCCCGGTCAAATTTTGTTATGCACGCACTGCTCTGCACATAAACAATCCTACAACACGATAATGGAGTGCTCCGTAAGAAATACATGTATGAGCTCACGGACTGTATCTGACTGGTTCGGCTACTGCCACGAAGTGTGCATGTCAAATGACACCAAGTATCCTGCAAGGGGGAAAATTGGCAGTCCCGGTCATGTCGTTCAAATTGAATGCAAAATAGGACGATGCAAGTTTCATTGTGGGTGCGTCGTAGAGAGCAATTGGATCTTGGGAATGATAGAAGTGGAAACAAATGGCGTGCGGATGACGATATGCTGCAACAGGAGGGATGCAAATATGCTCTGCAGTTGAGGTAAACATATAAGTATTTATGAAACAGGATGAAATTAATGAAAAACAAAGAATACAGGAGAATTAAAGGGACGAGCGTACAAATAATTTGATAAAAAATGTATCACAAGTATCGGAAAAAGATGTAAATATGACAAGAATCAGAATCAAGTAAGAAAGAATGTAAGGGAAATCGACAAATATTAACACAAAGTGTAGGTCAGAAATATGAGAATGATAAAATACTATAACAAATAATCAGATGATTGTAAGAAAGAAAGTGTAGATGAGAATAAAAATGAGAATGATAAAACAGAATTACAAATAAACAATCAGTGAATTGTAAGAAAAATAGTTTAGGAGTAACTGATAAGATAGTATCACAAACATAATGAAAAGGAAATTCAATATGTAATCATACATAAAAATAAAACATGTTTACTTATTACGTAGAAAATGAAGCTAGCTACAGTGAAGCAATGAATATTACACAAATATAAATATTTGTAGCAAAAAGCTTCACTTATCTTAAGAAAATGGTTTAATTCTGCTTTAAGATGTTAACTTACCAAACAATGGATATAATAATATTTATGGTTATTAGGTGTATTTTGCAGATTAAATCAATCAATATCTCGATGTGAATTGTAACATGTATGCACAAAATGTGTTCTCACAAACATACATGACTGATTCAGGTCACACGGGCACATATATCCAACACTACATGAAATAAGTTTGCTAAATTTCGAACAAAGAAACAACATCACAGCCCTAACCTCAAAATAGTGTCATGATAGTGGTACAGATGGAAAAAAGACGAATTAACAGATTGAACTCAGGACAATATCAGTAGGAATAATATTTAAATTTTGTTGAAAAAAATTCAGAGGTGAGGCACAGACTCAAAAAAACAGCTCAGATGATCAAACTCATTATATAACGTGTTTACTGTGATATGAATACTCGCAACACTCAGGTTAGCCAACAGAGTTAAAATATTACACCAAGAATTCCAGATTCACAAGAATGAAATGTAACAATATAGTTAAAAATACATTTGATACAGGACAACTTCTAAAAATAATTCTTTGAACAAACCATCCAGCATAAATTACACACACCGAAGATTTTTGCCAATTGCACGCGATGAAGTGAAAGGGGAATGACACTGCTCTAAAAAACAAGGGCTCCCTTACATTCTAGTTTTATTCTACATACCCTTTTAGAAAACCAGTTTTTCTTAAACACAAAAGTGCAAGCATCATAGAACTTAATTCCACACCAATTTTAAAAGTTCTAAACTAAATCTTAATCAGATTCTTAATAGTATACAGATCAACAAAAGCTTACTACCTTGGGCTGACTGTCTTCATCACTGCTACTACTGCTGTCATCTGATGATTCATCATGTTTCCGTTTAGGTGGAGCTGCAGGGGCTGTTTTCTTTGGGGATGATTTTGGAGCTTTGTCCTCTTCATCTGAAGAATCATCTGAACTTGACTTCTTTTTCTTAGTTTGTGGTGTTTTGGGCATCACTGAAGATAAGATAGCACTATATTAGTGAATCTTCAATACAGGGTTTAAATGCAAGCTTTTACTTTTCTTTAGGTACAAATGGTAACAGGCATATTTAAGAAGAATGTATGCATAGCTGCCAGAAGATGTTTCAATATGAAATCATGAACATGGCAGCCAAACACATTTAATTTATGGTGGCTTTCTTACATCAAGTTCTATTATTAAGAACTGAGCAATGGGTATTCCGCCAAAATTGCTTGTACTTCTTTAGTGCTTGAATACACATCATAATTGAGTATTGAACTGAAACTGTATATATGGCACTACTGCAATAATGGATACTATATTCACCAGAAAGGCAAACAGGCTATTAAGTTATATTGGAAACAAATTAGGTAGAGTGAAATCTCGTTAGTACATCCATCCTAATTTTAACAAAGTATAGTCCATCATAGAACACTCAATGCACATTTACCATCATTACATCAATGACAGTGGATAACATTGGAACAGCAATAGCTCTGATTCTTCTTTTGCCATCACTGTCTTCTTGTTTCTCTATTGTATCTACCTGCTAGAGTTGTGTATGATTATGGTCTTACAAGAGCAACTTCATCACAATCCATATACAAAGTTATCATCTGAGTTGCTTTCCTCTACCAGCACTTATTGCCATTATGATACTGCAACTAAATGTTCACAATGATTTTCGTTAACTGGCATGATGTCCACAGTAGCATGAAAGTCAGATTTGTTGAAGCAGTGTGCAATAGTCCTGTGCTGCACTGAGTCTGAGGCACTTCATGAAACCCAATAGAACCTATGTAGTAATATTCCTCATAAGAGTTCCAAGAGAGGTCAATTATCTCTGAACTAGCTTCTGTTTACATAAGAGCATCACTAAAACTTTAAGAAAATCAAACAAATATAGTTTTAATGAATAGTTCTTCAAAATATTCCCTTTTAATGGCAATACATTTTTACATTTGATGAAACCAGCCCTTAAAGCAATGATGCCATTCTTCCTTAGAAACTTTTGGAAGATATTATGAGAGGGCTATATAGTGGAGAATTGATAGTGCTGAACTTCAGGGATATTTGGTTGTCAATTTTGCTACGCGTAAAAATGTATTGACGCAAAATTATTTTTTCCTCAGACATTTCATAAACTTATCAAAAGTTTGTGGTAAATAGACATTTATGCACAATCGACAACAATGGTATAGCTTAACCTTCTAATGCTATAATAGCAATGTGGTCCATTTTAGGAGAGGGGAAAAAAAAATGGCAGCCATTTTCTTACCAGCACTACAAATCTGCCATATTCTTTAATGTTTAGAACACTGGTACTTTATGTGACTATCCATTAAAAACAAGGTTTTGCCACTTGCAAATGTTGATGTAAAATGCTTTAGATTTGAGTCATACCAATATGCGCCAACAGGTTAATAAAATGTCTTTGATTCTCAAGCGCTGCTCAAACAGTAGCAATATTTTCATCGCAGCCGCAATTCTTGGACGCGCTTCACAATTTTCATCACTAAGAAAACATTTGCTGTACCAGTTATAAATCATTGCCTTTGACAAAACGTTCTTGGCAAATGTATTCCTAAGCCAACCTTGCATTGTTTAGTCAATGATTTAAAATCATAAAAAAATTGTAGAATGAAAATGTTCTCATTTCTGTATTTAAATGACAAAATATTAAAAAAAAAAAAAAAAAAAAAAAAAATTGAATAAACTACATATCAATCAACTCACAATACAAAATAGATGCCAAATAAGAGGGGCATTTGTAAGTCCTTAGAAAAAGATATGAAAACAAATTATATTTGGAAGATTTTTTTCAACGAACTTTTAACCTGATATACTTTTACCAGTGTTTCTTCAACTTTTTAAGTCTTCCAGAAAGAAGCATTTTGGAATGTCCTCAAATAGGCATCTATTTGGGAAATACTTTTGCATTAGAGTTTGTTTTCTGCCGAGCAACATTTTGAAGTTAGGAAATGAGGGGCCAAATTTGGTGAAGATAGTGTATATTGCAGTAATTTGAACCTAATTCCATAATTTTCACCACTGAAATTGTGCAGGTGTGCCCCTTGCAATATCTTGATGAAAGAAAATCTTTCTTGCCAGATGAGAGCATTTTTATAGATTTCTCCATTCAACCAGTGAATAAGATGCATAACACTCCATTTATTCTTCCTTCCTGCAAGTAATCAATGTAGATGATTATACGTGCATCCCAAAAATCAGAGGCCATCACCTTACCTGCAGATTTCACCCCTTTGCCTTCTTTGGAGCCAGTTTGCCTTTAAAAACCACTGTTTCAACTATACTTTTCCCTCCTAAGAGTAGTAGTTTGTCCTGGTTTCTTCCACAATTATGCATTGACACAGAAACTCAGAATTGCAATGGAAAAGTGTCAAACCAGCAGCTGAATTGATTACATGATTGCATTTACATTCCATCGAGAGCAAATGCAGCATCCATCTTGTCAAGACCTTTGTCAGACCTAATTTTTTATGCAAAATTGAGAAATTGTACCTTGTGATATCCCTATGGCTTGTAATACTTCACAACTTTGATTCACCAATAACTTAAAACCATTGGATTTTGTCAATTTTGGAAGTACTTTTATTGATCGTCCAGAACGATTTCATTTGTGGATGTACAGCCACATTTAAATTCATTTATCCAATTGCACAATTTTGCAAATGCAGCAGTAGATGTACCATGAAATAAATCAAGCTAAAGGACACACATACACACACTACATTTTAAGAAAATCTAGATTTTGGTCAGGAATCAACATAAAATTTGCTTGCAGACACAGAAAAAAACTACACATATGATGCAAATGAGAACCACTAGAATAGATTATATAGATAAAATATATGAGCAAAGACGTCATGTGTATTTAATATTTTCCGATGATTCAAACTTTGCATTAGTTCTGATACTTCTGATCCACATACATTTGAAAGCACAGATTAAAATTAGTTTTGATAGTTTCCCTGTATTTTTAGTGCTGATGTAGCTTAGTTGTTCATATTCAAAATTTTCAATTTAATGCGATCAAAACAAATAATTCAATATACAAATTATAGGCAGTAAAATAATTACTCCTATATAGTAGAGACATGAAATGATGCAGTAGTTGGGAGACATCCTTTACACCTGCATTATTATCTTACTACAGTATATATGGTTGTAACACTGTAAGGGACCAAAAATTCAATCCTGCGCAGTTAGAGGGAAATTATGCAAGTAACAAATTACAGAAGTGTTAAACTCTCGTATATAAGGTAAATATATTACAATACTTTTAAAAGCACTCACTAGTTATGCTGGAGCATGCATTCCATTCCGTAACAAATTTTGATTTATATTCCGCTGTGCATAGTTTACACTAACTTAATTTTTCCTTGCTTTAAAAAAATCAGCAATTACTTGATGCAATGATGTGCTATGTTTTTTCTCTGCATATTGCGGCAAGACGGAGATGAATATTGTTTGATTCATTTTGCCTTGCTATCCAAAGAATCACATTGTTTAAATGAGTTATTTTATTAACATTCAGAATGTTTTCTTACATCTCCATATCTTCATCACTATCATATTCACTGTCATCTTGTTTTTCAGTCATTCTTGTTGTGGACAGCATGAAGCGAATTATGTCAGCTTCATATGCTACTCATAACGTACCTTCCCCATTCCCTCTCCAACTTCAGGGCATGACTTTATTCAGCACTATGATACATATCGTTATGGGTGGTGATGAAAATTATACTGCAGAACCTATGTTTGCAGGAGATTTTTACAGCAACTTTCCAAATAAAGTAAAATAATTAACTATATTAACAGGGACACACTTTTACACATTAAATCTGAATCAGCGGCATTTCTGACAGCTATTTCAGGCTGCTTCTGTATAAAAATTTAAGTGAGCTTTGCACTCCAGTAAGCTTCAAAAAGCCATAAACATAGTTGGAAATTTAGATGTCATATGCTTACCTTTTGGACTAGGTTTAGCAGATTCCTCTTCATCAGAACTTGAGTCATCATCTGAACTAGATTCTTTTTTAGCTGGTTTTTTCAATGCCTGAGCACCCACTTTAGTTGACTTGGCTGCTGATTTTGCAGGTGTAATCACCGTTGTCTTTTTAAGACCTACAACATATTAAAAGCTGAATTATAACTATTCTTTTGCCACTTATTTACAATGAGCTTCACTATAAACAGTATTTTTAAAGGCAAGTATAAATGTATTTCAATACTACAAATGAAAAATACTTCACTGTTAATAGTGCTTCTGAATTTAATATTTGAACTACTCTACACATTAACTTGCATTAAAATCACGTCTGCACATTTAAAACAATCCACTGCTTATCACTTAAGTCACTTAAGTACATACTGTAACATACTACCAGCATTTTGAAACCAAGATTTCTTTTAAATTTTAATTAATATATTTGCAGTGAAGTTCTCATTGCTCGTTGCAAATTATTAGATATAAGCTTATATATTAAAAGGTTGCTTATCCATATGGTCATTAGAGAGCTGTAGTTCAAAGCTTAATTTAGAATAAAATTTATTATTCTACAGCCTGGCATTATATTTCAGATCTTATCATTAAGATAAATCAAGAAATAACATCCAGCATTCCTGATGCACCAATAATGAATGTATGCCAACAGCACTCAGACCTGGCCTATGGATCCCTAGAAGACAAGTTTTAACTTAGCCTAGACCAATGGCTTTTAAGTGTGTTTAAAAGCAACAGGCCCATGTCAGTAAATTTGTTGGTGCAAAACTTCAGCACACTGTTGGCATTGATAGGATCCTGTAATTGACAGAATTGTTAACAAAATATATACCCCATACAACAATCTACCTCATTTTACATACATGGCAGGTAGAGTTCAAATCCTGCACCAGATGGAGGGAAATGTTCATTGTGGGAGCTCCCGTGACAATTGAATAACAAACATAGCAGTCGTGGAAACTGACAAGACATTAAAGAAGTATTAGAACTGGAAGGATTATTGGAACAGAGTATAGGCAGAAAAAGACGGATATAAATATGGACGAAATAAAGAATATTTTGAATAGAAGATGGGAAATATAACATGAGCATACAGCACAATTTGGGTACTGAGAAAGGGAGAGAAATGGAGTAAAATGTTATAAAATTTGTGAAGCTTTTAGCTTTGACAAGAGATGAGAAGAAATATATTAGTAAAATATATAAGCCCACAATTGGTAGCAGACATGATCAGAAGACAAACAAAATATGTGACGAATGGGCATCTACAGATCTTTTATTCAGAGGGTTTCTTTACTATGAAAGATCCACTTAGCGTTGACCTCAAAAATCTTGCTGCCATATACCTTCCTTTATCCCCACCTATGGTACTGCCGCTGGTTCTCCTGCTCTGACGTTTGGCAGCTGCAGGAGGTGAAGGGGGAAGGTTAATACCAACATGAGTTATTGAAAACATATCGTCAGAATTATCTTTAGAATGAAAACATAAGACTATATTAGCTTTAAAACATTGAAATCAAACTTGAAATTTCATTATCATACATCCCACTCTATTCGAATATTTGTTTCAAACCTTTTACATGCACTAACTGCTTCTATTGGTTGTACTGGGAGTCTGTACATCTGGTGTCGTGGTCAGGAAGTTAAAACTGTCTGCTAGTGCCAATCAGCATTGTTGCTGCTAGGCATGGCTTCCAAATCCAACACCATGTTGCTGCTACAATTTTGTGTGGACCACGTGGCTTTAGTTGCATTTGGTGCTTGAGCTGGTGAAGTTTGTTTACTATTTTGTGCATGCGTGAATTCTGATATGCAGCGTCTGTAAGTCTTATTGTAATCACTGTTATAGTGATATGGCTACTGGCTCATCAGAATTCAAGAAAAAAAACTATTGATTTTTATAAGAGCTTAAGTTGTAAATTTATATTCAGTCTTTGTAAGTACTTCGAGAAGGAGCAGAACAATGGTGGAACCATACTACCTCTTACCAAGGTGCTGGATAGAGTTTGTGATGCCTTGAAGGTGGGGAAAAACCACTGTGAAGACAGTGACCAAGGAAAAGTGACCAGCTAATTTAATGTGTGTTTGGAGGAATTTAGTAACAGTGACGTCAAAATTAATATAAAAATTATTTGTGGTTGGTTTATTGACACTCGTCACTTACTTTTTCATATATTTATGAGAGACTAGTTTCAAAGGCCCTGGCCTCCATTTTCAATCTCTTCCCAACTGGCATCTGTTGTTATCTGCTCTCTCTGGTGGTGGAACTATGAACTTTTTTGTCAAATTATCTGCTGGCGGGATTTCAAAGTTCATTACGCGATCCTTATTTTTCCAGATGAATATGTTCTCCCATGTTGTCAATCTATTTTGGTTTATCACTCCTTTTAATAATTTTGGATTTGGATCAATGTCATGGTTTTCATTCCAAAAATGAAATGCTACTGCTGACTTGTCTTTTTAAAATTACTAAATTCAAAAACAAAAGATGAAATTCCTTCAGGTAACAAATCTGGAATATACCAAATAAATTGCAAGAATTGTGAAGAATGCTACATAGGTCAAACAAAAAGAAATTTAAAAACCAGAGTCAAAGAACACTTTAGAAACATCAGATTGAAACAAGAAGACAAGTCAGCAGTAGCATTTCATTTTAGGAATGAAAACCATGACATTGATCCAAATCCAAAATTATTAAAAGGAGTGATAAACCAAAATAGATTGACAACATGGGAGAACATATTCATCTGGAAAAATAAGGATTGCGTAATGAACTTTGAAATCCCGCCAGCAGATAATTTGACAAAAAAGTTCATAGTTCCACCACCAGAGAGAGCAGATAACAACAGATGCCAGTTGGGAAGAGATTGAAAATGGAGGCCAGGGCCTTTGAAACTAGTCTCTCATAAATATATGAAAAAGTAAGTGACGAGTGTCAATAAACCAACCACAAATAATTTTTATATCAGCTAATTTAAGTTTGCCGTTTGCAGTTCTGCATACACTGGGAAAGCAAAGGCCATGAGGCAGCCTTAAAGCTTCACTTGATGCTTTTCAAAAGGATGCTATAAGGCGACATGTGTATCAATATTATATGACAAAGGAATTTCCCATTCGTGCAAAGTGGTTGTGCTCTCTAAAGGAAACTGGCTTATTTGATGGTGGAAAAACCAGCCTACATAAAGTACTGACAGAACTACGTTGTCAACGAAGTTTATTTATGGACTGAAGATACAATCTGTTTGTGAAATCTATCTCCATTAGAAAGAAGAATTAACACCAATTTTTTAAGATAAGTGAAGCCTTTGTTACTAATATTTATATTTGTGTAATACTTATTGCTTCACTGTAGCTAGCTTCATTTTCTACGCAATTTACAAGCCACGTTTCTGCACTCATGAAATACACTATTGCTGCTGCTCACAGCCACACTGTAATCAGACTCCCTATCATTATTTCAATGCCATTGAACTAATTTGGGCACAAGTAAAAGATTATGTTGCACAACACAACACAACGTTCAGCATTTCTGATGTTGAGCTATTAGTGCAGCAACGTATTGAACAAGTGACCCAGTGGATCATACCCGGAAACTCTTAAGACAAGCCAAGGAAGACAGCATAGTGGAAACACGTGTGGAGGAGCTAATAATTTCATTCAACCAAGATGACGACAGCTGTGACTCCGGTGATGAAGCCGAAGATATGGATATTTATGAGGATTGCAGAGTCTTCCCACGGGACTGAATGGAAGTTGTTTAACAGCCAATTTCAGTAAACATAGCCTTTTGTTATCTCTTTTCCGGTAAATGGTATATTGTCTCCATATGCAAATATTTTGGGATCCTGTATATGCACTTTGCCCATGTACATTTACGAAGTAACGATCTGCAAATGCGTGTAATATTTAAAATACACATGTTCCTCTGCTTGAAATTCCTGCTAAAGAACTGGCAACAGCACGCTTCCCCCTCACAAGAACTGTCAGAGCAGGAGAACGGACGGCCAAACTATAGTTATACCTAAATTTTGCTGTATTGGAACACCAAAGTGAAGTTAATCTGAATTATAGATGAGTCATATTTTTTACACATCAGCTTCACTTACATACTTGTATTGAGGACATGTTTTACTCTAGTCGCAATAGAGCTGAAGATGTGAACAATAGTTAGCGAAACATGTCTTCAATATAGGTACATAAGTGATGTGTAAAAAATATGACTCATCTACAATTTAATGTAGTTACACCTGTTCCCTTCAAAAAGTTGCAGGTCGTCCTTATTGTGTCTTCTCAGATATTTCCTCTCTTCACCAGGTAAACCCAGTGTACCAATACAGATCTTACGATGAGCATCGTTCAATATGTAATGCTCAAGCTTTTTTCACTGAACATATTTATTCTTAACAGCCAGAACCTGGTGACAATATACATTGACTTTTCATGGTCATACCCAATGGCCTTACGCCAATGAATGAGAGCTGCCATAAGCTCTTGTCCTGTATGGCAGCCATGTTTTCATTGTAAGAATAACACTCTTAGTCATCTTAAAAATGTGTCCTCCATAAAGAATGTTTAAGCAACCTAAAAATACATACTAGATCATTTTCATTGATTTAAAGTGTAACTATACTATTATCAGAAATAAGGTAACCAATTTAATGAAACCACAGAGCATATCTCCTGGGGGTCCCTTGATCAACCCTACAAATGGACGCGTTTTCCTGTTTTTGCAGTCTAGGCACCATGGGAAAGTGCCAATATTTAAGAATAAATGGGAAGTTAATAACCCAGCAAATTACAGGAGGATTAGCCTGATATCAGTGTTAGGAAAGATTTATACTGGGGTCCTAGCAGAAAGGGTTCAAATTTGGGCAGAAGGAAAATTATCTGAACTACAAAGAGGCTTTAGGAAAAATAGAGTAACAGATAATATCTTTGTAATATCAACATTGGTTAGTATATATCTTGCAAATGAAAGGGGGAGATTGTATGTTATTCGTTGACTTTGAAAAAGCTTCTGATACAGTAAGTAGGAAGCCTTATGGTAGTAGTAGTATTTATTCATCCTTTTGATCATAGTGCATGATACATAAATATGGTATAAACTGAGCAAGAAAGGAATGAGTAATAAGTTCATAGGAACATTACAAAGGTCATATGCAAGCAATGATTATTGTATAAGAACAGCAAATCTATTGACGGACACGACTTCAAATTACATTGGGTTAAGACAAGGTTGCAAATTAAGTCCTGTATTATTTAATTTGTTCATCAATGATATTCTAGAGCAAATCAAGTATGAAAATAAACACCTTCCAATAATTGGAAACAAAGTACCGGGTTTGCTATTTGCTGATGATCTTGTTGCAGGATCCATAACAAATGTAGGAGTATACAAAATTATGGGAGCCATACAGTAGATTTATTGCAGTGTTATCTTCCCATACCTATCATATGCTTTATATGGAATTGAAATATGGGGAAGTTGTCCAAGGGTACATCTGAACAGAGTATTCAGTCTACAGAAAAGGTGTATTAGGATAATTTTTAACTTAAAAAATACTGATTCTTGTGTAGATATTTTCAAACAAAACAAAATGTTCACACTATACTCACTATATGTATATAAAGCAATTCTTTTTGTTGTAAGGTAAATTTGAAGACTGCTGATGTACACATTTATACCAGATGCAACAATGACTATTTTAGACTGTACTTCTAAACGATCTACGATCTACTGATAGAGATGTTTTTATAATGGGACAGATTTTATTTATTAGACTGCCAACATCAATTAAAGCATTAAATGATACGAAGCAATTTCAAAACAAAATACTTTTTAATGGATAAATGTTTGTACAAAGTTGATGATCTGTAAATGTTTTTATACTGTTTATATTTTGCTCTATATCCTATAATTGTAAACTTTTAGATTGTAATTGAGTCAGAAACTGCTTTGCAGTCTATTGACAATAAATAAAAAACAAAAATATCATTTGTAATAAATGCAGTCTGAGAATAAACATTAACAAAACAAAAATATCGATATTCAAAAAAGGTAACAAGTTAAGGAAGGACGAAAAATGAAGTTGGCAAGTATGAGGAATTATATGCCCTTAATTATTGAAAAATTAAATTAAATTTTCACCTTTTAATACAACTTTATTTAGTTTGATAATATATGTAATAACAGGACTATTTTCGCAAATACATTACCTTCAGCCGAGTTAAGAAATAAGAGGTTTAGTCACTAGCTATTATTACAGTTTGAGTATGTGCTTCATATTAATAGCTTCAATTTTTACTTTTATTTGCCATTTGATTGTTTTCCTTAGATATATTTAAACCAAGTTTATTATAATAAAGGTTAAAAAAAAAAATTAAAATACCTGGTTCATCCTCATCTGTGGAGTCTTCAGATGAACTAGATTCTTGTTTGCCTTTCTTTACAGGAACTGGTGTCTTTTTTGATGTAGGTACAGGTGCCACCGCTTTAGTTTTTGTCAATACTTTTACTGCTGGTTTATCATCTTCAGATGCTGAAATGCACAATATTTAACTTGAAAACTATAAAAATAATATATAAATAAGTGTTTAAATTTAATTTGCTTGCTTCTAGTTATTTAGGGATTATGTACACTAGCTATCTAGCTAGAAGCAGGAAAATTGAATTTAAGTGCATCATGTTTCATTTTTGTCCTGCGCCGTGGAGTAGCGGGCTAAGGCAGCATGCCTTGGTCCCTGGCCACGGAAAGCGGCCTGGGTTCGATCCCACCCATGTGGTGGGGATTTTAGGTCCCATGTATAGGGCCGGTGCCCACTCAGCATCCTGAGGAAAGTGAGGAGCTTACGATAGTTCAGCGGCCCCCCTCACGGAAACCAACATTCCGGCTGGGGGATGCCAAAATGCTGACCATATCTCCTCCCCGTATCGGTTGGAGGATCGCCCACCTCTGCCGTGCGTAAGTGGCTATGAGGCCGGCAGTCGGGTTGGTAGGCCTTGGCCCTCTAAGGGCTGTCGCGCCTTGAGTTATGTTTCATTTTTGTGAAACATTTTTTGTGTTGGCCTTAATCCATTCATATAATTTGATGAAGGTTTGCACACAATTTTTGTTACGAATGTTATGAAAAATATGAAAGTTTGCTATGCTGGACTGCTTCAGATAACTGCATGCAGTTTAGGTTTCTTCAAACAAATGTCATTAGTAGAGATCGGACATTAGAGGCTCTTCTTTCCATTATATCCCGCAACATTTTTTTCAATGTTCAGAACTCTCTTGTGATATTGCATCACAAATATCATTCAAACAAAAAGTACTTTACTCTCTAAACCTTCAGAAATCCATAAATTCAGTTGAAATAAAACAAATAAAAGCCAAGTCCAATGTGTTTACTGTGCATGCGCTGTCGGTAGCAGACAGACTGCACTGCTGCCAACATTAATTTAACTGACCTGTTCTTTGTAGCCACTGTTAAAAACATTGATACACTAGGCAATGAACAGGTGAAAGAATTTCACAGTAGTTTTTCACATTGTGAAAAACACAATGATCTATTATGTACACTAAATGTTTTAACTAAACGACACAGTAAATCTACTAAATATACTCGATCAGCTCTAAAAATGGATAGGGTTTCCTACTTTTGCAGTCTTGGCAACTCTGGTACTCCAAACATATATTCATTTGATTCAATCTGATACTGCTCAGTGGTTAGAGAAGACAGAGATTAGATCAGAAGTTTAAATCCTGGTTATGGAATTTAATTTTTCAGTCTGACTCTACAAGGCCATTAATTATATATTTTCAATCAGGAATGCCAAAGTAAGCTCAATGCTTCCAATCTCAGCTCCTTTGAGTCCATGATTTGATTCTGTGGTATTGATTTTCTGTCGGCATCCTAAGGTTTCATCTTTAGCTCATGTTAAGAATACCCAAGGTTCAATATGGTTTAAAGTTCACAGTAAAAGCTATAGACCCTCTCATTACTTGCCATTCCTAACCCTAATCAACTCTGAATTTTTTACCTCAGAAATGGGACCGGTCAGAACTTGGTAGACTGAGCTCATAAATCACATGGGGTGCATTAGAGATGAAATTTCCCTTGAAATAGCACAACATAGTATTTATGATTTTAAGAAAGTTAATCACACTCTTTGAAAGGTATAACAAGAACAAAGAAATGCAATGCCAGGATATGAAACAGATATTCTGCTTAAGCATGGCTACTCTAACCACTGAGGATGGCAACAGGATGGCACAGCATTAAATTCACAGACTGAATGCTTTTTCCCTGGAGACCACAAGGCAATCTCAAATCCATGCTGGATATTACATATACCAAGGCAACCTATAACTGAAACCAGCTTTTTATTAAAATTACCAAGATTGGTTATTAGTTATATGGTCAATAAATTGTTTTAAACACACAAGCTGTAAGTATAAACTTGAAAGAAGCGTAGGGACAGTGAAGCACAAATCTTGAAACATGTCCTGTGAATAAACAGTGTGAGTGAAGCAATGTGTCAATATATTCTCGATTCAATTTTGTATTTACACAAGCTGTATTTAGGCAAAGTTTTTATATTAATATTACAGCATGTGTGTTTAGAACTGATCATTAATTTACTTACTGAACTTATAAATGGTAATCAATTATATTGTTTCATTAGCTTTATTCCAAATACAGTATCCAAGTTAAGTATCATGCAGTACGTTGTACAAGCAAGCATATTATGCAATCATTGACTGTACATGACACAATCATGAACCATTTGAGACTGGTGTGTTGGAAACTTCCTAGATTTGATGCAACACACAGTTTGTACAGTCACTGTAACTAGCATTTAGCCATTTACTTTGCTGGCAGCACACACTAGACAAATGAAACGTTAGCATAAAAAACACATGTGTATCTCTTTTAAGGCTTAGCAGTTTAGTCCCCTTAGCTAATGGCTACCGTGGCACAAATTTATCATCTAGCTATAGTCCAGTCAAGTTTATGTCTAAATGAATGTCCATTTTGTACACACTAATACTAATTTTGACATATTTCAACTGTAAAAACTAGAATTACATGTAAGCAAGCATACATGCATACAGAAATCTTTGGAATGGAGATCAACTTGAATCAAATTAACAATGTCAATCAGATATTTGAAATAAATTACATGTTTTATAGTATGCAACAAATATTTAATGCTTTGAATAGTCAACATGAAAAATTCAATGCCATGGCCAGGATTTGAACCACGGATCTCCTGGTATCCATCCAGTCACTCTTACCCACTGAGCTACCATGGCCAACATGCTGTCCTGACATTAAATTCTCCAATTGACTCGTATGTTTTCCAGGTAAACTACTAAGGTATTCAAGATACACAGCTTGTGGCAATTTACTGTAAGTATTTAAATCCCAGGCTTCATCATTAAACTCTTTAAGTAATTGATGGAAATGAATCATTTCTTCACACTAGCCTTATATAGGTTAAGGTTTTAACATGTTGGCCATGGTAGCATAATGGGTAAAAGTGACTGGACAGATGACCAGAGATCCGTGGTTCAAATACCGGCCACGGCATTGAATATTTTAGGTTGACTATTCAAAACCTTAGCCTACATAAGGCTAGTGTGAAGAAATGATTCATTAATATCAAATAATTTGGAAATTGTTTTTTTTTTATATTCCACAAAAAAATGAAGCTAGTAACAGTAAAGCAACAAATACTACACAATATAATTATTTGTGTAGTGAAATTGTAGTGTTAGAACAATGTTCAGAAGATAGAATCAGGCTGAAAAATTCAATGTCATAATTGAAATTTTTCAGTTAGATTTTGCCTTTCCATACCATTAGACACACAAGTATCTTAAACATACAGTATTTTGAACAAAATTAAGAGCAGTTACACATATAAAGGCAAGTGAAATTTGATGTTTTAACTATTAAAAGGAAAGAAAAAAGGAAGAAAAGAGAAAAAGAAAAACACCAGTTAACACAAATTGTTGCAGAAAGATAAGCCTCTATTAGAGAATGAGCCTCTATCTGTTTGTCATGTAAATTAACAGTTTACTCTGATTACAAAATTTACACATAGTAAGTATGCTGATTAACAAATTTATATTCTTTCTGGATTTAGTACTACAAAATACTTACAGCTATCTTCTTCTGAGTCTTCTGAACTAGATTCTTTTTTCTTCGCCTGAGCTGTCTGTTTCATTGCACTTGTAAGGGTTTTAGCTGCAACTTTGGGTTTAGCCTCTTCCTCTGAAGAGGAGGATTCACTAGAAGACTCTTTCTTTGTAACGGGTGTTGCTTTCTGCTGAGGTTTAGGAATATTTCTCTGTAATGGAGCTGTAATATACACATTTCATTTCAAAATCGTACAATGTCACTGTTCTAAACTTTAAAACTATTTCTTACGAATGGGAAAAAAAAAAAAAAAAAAAACAATGGCACAAATGTGTTCTTCATACACCAGAGCTGATTTTGCACTGAAACATCTTTTTATACCCTTGTAGAAACTTTCTTAAAAATACTTTATTCCTTTACCTTATGTTGATCCAGATAAAGCACTTGCTCTTATCTGTCGTAAGTTATCTTATAATTTTCTTGAAGGTAATGGAGTATGGAAATGCAGTAGGTTTTACATGAATCTTTTTCAAGACCTTATCACTACATAATGGCTTTGTAATTGCATCACGTTTACATGGCCAAGAGATATAAAAATGAACTTTCCATTTGAAAAAAGTATAAGTATTGAAAAATTCAGACAAATAACAAGAAGCATCTCTTAAACAGCTGTTCCACACACAATTATTTGAGAAATTTTATTTTAATGATATCTAGATACTTGGTGCACTAAGATTCTACCTATCTCTAACAGCTTACAGTTATGAAGTAAATCAGAATACAAGACTTCTATAAATATTCCCAGAAAATTTAGAATATTCGACACAAAAGTATTATATATGGTATATTAATCAAAATTATTTGAGCCAGTTTTAGAAAACCAAAACTTTTGAAAAATGTTCAATGTACATGTTAGTCGAGTGGGTGGATTTTCCTTAAGATGTCTAAATGAAACTATTGGAAGATGCCTGAACGTAAATACCAAGTGGCACTTAACAGACTGAGTTAGGCTGCATGTACATGCACATGTACTCACATGTGTGCATGCATATTTCTCTAAAAATGCTATTTTTTCTTTTTTAATTCAGGGAAGCCTCAAAACATTTATTTCTGGTGAAATACAAGATTTGTCCTATAAAAGACTTATTAGGGAAGTAATAATGAACAGTTTACTAAAATCCACTTTTCTATTTGTATGCAAGTGTAAATTTACATTTCAGAACCCATCTGCAACGTTCTTTGGTAGAATATTGTCAAAATGGAATGGAGCATTTAATACATTTTATAATTTAAGAGTTTTGACATTTGTTTTGAAAAGACAAAATTTCTGACAAAATGCTTCCAAAGTGTTTCTATGCATCAAATAAGGTTCCTAATTATGCTTTTTGATATTTAGTTCTAATGAAGTAAATAAAAAATGTACTTTTGATAAATTTCAGAGTTTTAAGTATTAAAAATTATTTTGAGCTGGCAAAAAAGAAGTTAGTGTTATAAAAGAACAAACTTGTTTGCTTTGGTGTAACTGCTTTACTTCCAAGTATTTCCGGAGGAAAACTTTGGGTGTTTTTAAAAACATGCTTGAATTCTATAGATCTCCATGAAGACAACTACAGCTGATTTTTGAACTTACCATAATCTATTCGCTGTTACAATAAAGTATTACTCTGCATTCTGCACCAAACCCTGCACCTAGTACACCACTGGTTAACATAACATCTACATCTGCGCAAGTAGGCAGCATTGCTGTTACCTGCCATCTTTGCTGTTACATCAACCAGTGCATTTTTTAATTTTTGAGAGCCATTGTTTTTACCATAATCACATTATGTTAATTCTATAACAAAAACTTTAATGATTAATTGAAAGCAGGTAAAGCAAGATGCTTAAACAGTAGAACTATGTTCTGGGATACAGGAGTATTAAAATCCACCAGCAATGCTGTTAATTTGCGCCATATGCTTCTATGACATTTTATTCTTACAGCAAACAGAGTATAATCATTTGGATGAATATTTTTTCAATATTAATGGTCAATTATTTCAACAAATTTCTGGTTTAGCAATGGGTAATCAATCCCTTTCCCCTTTTCTTGTTGTTTTTACGAGCTATTTTGAAATGCAATTCACTAAAGCATTCCTTTTGATTTTTAAAACTTGGTATAGATACGAAAATGACAATTTTGGCTATTGTTCCTGATACACATGAATGATTTAAATTTTCAAGATAAAGCAATAGTTTGTTAGAATTAAAAACAATAGTTGCTTTTCGTTTTTAATTCTAAAGATAAAAATAACAGCATGCTTAACTGTCATTCATAGGAAATTTACTCATATTGATAACTACATAAAAAGTAATAGTTTTAACCCTTCTTCACAAATTTAAGGAGGAATTTATTAAGGAATAGAAACACTAATACTTCTTATGAATAAGACTATGGCATGATGAAGCACAAACTTATACATTAATACTTAGATTTTATGCACAAAAAGATCGCAAAATTTAAATGTTTCTACCCATAAAAAAATACAAGATAATTTCAAAAAATTTATCATTCTTGGGCTAACAAAAAATTTCAATTTTTCCTTGGTGTTATCCTGTTTCCTCAAAATAGAGCTAACAAATTCTTAAAAAAAAAAAAGGGATAAAATTTCAGACAGTATAGACTCTGACATTTATCAATTTAATTATTTAGATTGCAATCAGGTTTACACTAGAAGGACCAAATTTAATTTGGAAACCACAATTAAGAAATATAAGCAATATACAGATTGATAAATCCGCTGTGACATACCATTTTTTGTAATTTAATCATGAAATCTAGAAGTTAAATTGTTAAAGTAATTAAATGGACCAATAAATTTAATAGTTTGGGAGTAAATTTTAATCTTAGAAAATAGAAATCCTGTGATTTGAGTTTTGAAATAACAATTGATTCTATATGTGTTTGTTTTGGTTCCATTATATGGCATTAAGATAGTAAACAATTCATAACCTACAGTTCGGCCGCTCTATCTCCGGCTCTGACATTTCTCGAGAGGGGGAAGCAGGCTGTTGCCATTTCTTTAGCGGGAATGTCAAGCAGAGGAACAATGCGTATTTTAAATATTTCATGTATTTGCATATTTCACAAACCAGTAGCCATATTATTATAATAGTGATAATAATAGGACTTACGAACACAAAAAATGGGAATTCACACACGCAAAATATAGTAAAGAAAGTTAACCAGCGCAAGCAGCCAAATCCACGTGGCTCAAACAAATTTAAGCTGGCAACACAGTGTTGGGTTCGGAAGCCATGCCTAGCAGCGACAATGCTGATTGGCTTTAGCAGACAGTTTTAACTTCCTGACCACAACACCGGATATAGAGACTCCCAATACTACCAATAGATGCAGTTAGTGTGTGTGAAAGGTGTGAACGAAATATTTGAAAAGAGTGCTGTTGTAATGAATATCTTGCATGGTAATGAAATTGCAAATTGGATTTCAATGTTTTAAAGCTAATATGGTCCTATATTTTCGTTCTAAAGATAATTTTTGACGATATGTTTTTAATTGGTCATTACTGTATGTTGGTACTATTAACCACCCCCCTCCACCTCTTGCAGTCGCAAAACGTCAGAGCCGGAGATACAACGGCCGGACTGTAGTAGCAGTAACCTCATGAAATTAAGCATGAAGTTTATTACTAATTATTATATTTTATTGTAATAGCTTATATATTTTAAATTTAATTATGTTTCATTTATCTAAAACATATTCTTTAATGTAGTTATATACACAACCCTGCTAGAAATATACTGTTTAGTTGCAGGCCAGTTAGAAAAGGATGCATAGACAATACCTTTTTGTACTTCGTTGGAACAGGATGTATCCACATAAATACTCTTAAATTCCATTCAGATAAAAATTAAGTAACAATTATATGAGATTCATGAAGGAAGATATGATTCACATGAATAGATTTACATTCCTATTCATAAAGTAGGATTTAATTTTGCTAATTGTGATATTAAAATTTCCTGATGTGACATTGCTGTGCTGTTTCCATAGACTATCAGAAATGAAAAGCTGTTTAATTTCTGTTTCATATAACCTTGCCCCGCTGACATGTATCACTCTGCATGCAACTACCTTCCCCCTCACCCTAATTGGCTAATGCTTTCACGTCACACTTAAACCTGCAGTAAACATCATAATAGTTGCCAGGAAGATACATAAAATCATACAAATAAGAATATGAAGGCATGCAAAAATAATGAAGTTTATAATGAAACTGAATGAATGAGCAATGAAACTCAAACAAGTCTATAATGAAAGGCCGAATTTTAAAACCAGCACACATACTTTGCAAAAATGCTTGTCTTTCAGTCTTAAAAGTCATGTCATGCCATACTTGTCGTGTGTCCTTCATTCACCTCAGTCTTGTCAAGGTAGATTATTTTGCTATTTGTATCCCGGTAGTCTGATTGTCCCTAAATAACGTCTTCGCTACACAGCAATATCGCCCCTGGAGTGGTAAGTTTTCCTGTTGTCTCAATTTCATGTAGCGATGTTCCTATGCATCTAACAAGTTCAGAGTGCATTAAACACATGCACCGTAATTCTTTTTTAGCCGCTTTGTAAAGGTTTTCCTTTGCAATGCTTCAGTGAAAAACTGACGGTAGACTCTGCCATTATACATATAATAAGTACATGCACAATAAACGATCAATAAAATAATTTAGCTCTCGCACTCGGCACAGCATACCTTCGAATGGCAATATATGACTAATCCAGTTCAAAACAAGGTCAGTGATAAAAGTCATATAAACAAATGTCATCACTACCGCTGAAGCATGTGCTATCGTGCCATGTGAAAGACGGGCTTCTGTGCAAAGGAACCTCCTCTTTACTTTGTTTAAGAATTAACATGCATTTCAGATAAATCAACTCTGTTGCATAATATAATTCAAAACAGTTATGAAAATATAAATTTGACAATTCTCTTCCAACATGTAAAGATATATCACCATTATATAGAATAAAAAGAAGTATTTCAGAAAGTGGGGTGCCATTGTTACTAAAATCAGGCAAGTGAGTCAACCTTGTATGTACTTTTCTCCACTTACAAGTTTTTTATGAAGACTAGTTTCTGGGGACTCACTTGCCTAATTTTAGTAATATATCACCATGTTAAATAACGAAATAATTTTTATCGCACAACAGTCTATACTACAATAGCAGCCAATGAGAGGTGATAAAAGTCACGTGACCATTTAGAGATACAGGGCAAGCTTATGTGAAACAAGGATTAGTTAATATTTTGTTCTTTCATTCTTTGGATTCAGCACTTTCTGAGAAATATATTGGTCCAGCACAATGAAGAAGTGCACAAAAGTGTATTTTGTCTACACATTTTGTTATAATCCTCAATCAGATGGTTAAATGTTGCACAGCCAAACAAATCACAATATATCCAAATGATATCTAACAAACTTGAAAACTTACTGCCAATAGGTTTAATTGCTGCTTTAGATTTAGGAGGTTCATCATCGTCTGATGAAGATGCTTCACTTGAAGACTCTGTGGTTTTAGGAGTTGCCTTCTGATTCACCTTGGGAGTACTTTGTGCTCCGGGCTTTGATAATGCTAGAAGAAACAGCATGTCCCCAAATTAAAACTGCTTTATTTTATAAAATGTAGGGATAGGACCTTGATACCATTGATACTTCGATGCCTGTAGTCCGCAATGAGAATTTTATATATTTTATTTTATTCCTTTTGGGAAAGAACTCTGTAAAAAGGTTTTTAATATTTCCATTTTGACTCACTTTTTATGGGTATATTATAGAGAAACTATAATGTTGCAGGATGATTATAGCTCTACACGTTGGAAAAGAACCTGCACAGAAACATGGTTTGCTGTGCATGGTGCTGGGGGTCAGTTTTTTTTTTTGTAATTTACGTCCTCCAACAAAGTCATATCGGACGATGAAAGAAATTGGTGATATGATGCTCAAATGAATTCGGGATCCATGGAGCTTAGAGCTAGCTGACATTCCTCTTTACGGATAAGGGAAAACCCTGGAAAAACCTTATCCAGGTAGCTCACTCTGACCGAGATGGGGGTCAGTAGTGCTTGAGAACTTCACAGTGCACTTCAGCTCCCTACAATTACATGTTAGACTTGCAATTTTCGATAATCAGCTATTTATGACCATGAGCCAGAAATTTATCTATTTTTCTTTATATCTTGTAAACATAATTTTAAATGGCTAGTAAAAAATGCGTTTCTGGCCAGTCTTAGAATAATGATGCTTAATATCCTTTGCAATGTAGCTTCAGACTTGGATTCACTATTAGAAATGGAAGAGGTCTAGTGTATCCCGGTCTAGCGGACTGCCTGCCTGGTGCTGTCTACCCCTCCCACCACAGTCACATGACTACCAAAAACTACAAAGGTTCTTAAATTTTAGATGAGTCGTATTTTTTACACATCTAAAATTTAATAATTTTTCGCTTCACTGTGGTGTTCTAATACAGTTAAATCTCGATATATTGAAGTGACGTTAAGTCAAGAGGAACACGCGAAAGTTAGATCCAGCCAACTTTAAAAACCGGACAACATGGAGGTATACGAAAGTGAAGCAGATGTGTAAAAAATACGACTCCTCTAAAATTTAATAATTTTTCGCTTCACTGTGGTGTTCCAATACAGTTAAATCTCGATATACAAAGGTTCTTTTCTAACTTGTAGATCATAGTCTCAGATTAATATAATATTTTACTGTTGATTTGCCAAAATAATGATTGTCTTTGTTTATAAAATTTACTTAATTTTCACAAATACAAAATATGACAATTTATATAAGAACTCTTCTTGCATATTCACTTCAGCAATTACATCTTTATTCATGAATCTTTTTGAAGTGGATTTTCTGTCCCTCCATAACCATTTCTTTACACACACGTCAGTCGTAGCCATCAATACAAGTATCTTGTTTTATCTCGTTACAATTTCACTTTCACATACTCAACATAAACATTATCTTTTTAAATATTCCTCTTTCCTTGTTTTGAACTCCAAACTTGCCAAACAATGTTCATTTCTGGGGCCCTACAAAAACAATTGCTTCAAGTCTAACACTGAGATGGCCTTTCAATACTTCTTTATTTTTATATTTTGCATTAATCAAATTTATGGGACTGTTGCTAGATATCTGAATCCAGCAATAAACAAATCAGAACATAGGACGTGAAATAACACACTAAATGGGAATATTTGCTCTTTGTATTTTGCAAGTGATATTCTGGGCACAACTGTTCCTTAAGGATAAACCATATGACTAATTTCCATAAATATTTCGTTGTACCAATGTATATACTGATACAGAATAAAAATATGAATGCAGCATGGGAACTATTTGATAGTTGACAATGAGTGATGGGAAAAATATCACAGTATTAAGTCATACAATAAATTTAATGAAGCAGTTACATTCATACAATGAATGTTTACAACATTTCTGTTGAAAAGTAATGTACGAGTTCCCTGACACTGTCAGAACATGTTGCTGCATGATCACAAGCAGAACTGGTTACATGAATTTCTAAACAGAAAATTATTAACAAGAGCAAAATTCTGTGAACTCGCTATTGCCTTTACATCCTTTAATGAAGTGAGCATCGAGCAGCAATACTTAATTTATCAGTATTGGTATTATCACGAAATACTAGCACTGTCTCACCACTAATATAATGTATATAATGCAGTAATATGCAGGTGAAAAACATTGCAGTGCCACACAGTCCTGTAATCTGTAGAATCTGAATTTCTATTTACAAAAGTTGAAAAATTCACTTCATACCACATTAAAGAGCATATTGGGTATCTAAGTTCCATTTATGTAAGCTATTTCATGTTGCACAATATTATCTAAAAGTACACTGAATTTAATGGAAGCACTTATAACCATGTGAAGTGACACAAACTACATAAATTAAAAAATACATTGCATAGTTTTTCAGTTTGTGCAACTATGTTGTGCTGTCACATTGTAATTCTGATAGCTGAGTCGGTGTCACAACTTGACTAATCGAAAGCTGCAATTTACACATTTTAGTGTACATTTGCTTTCACAGGTCTCATGTGAATTGACTTGTCATTCAGGAAATTTGCATTCAGAGTTCCATGTGGGATGATGCTTTACAAAATTACAAAGATTGTGACAAGAAAATTTTCCTCGTAGGTTCCTTGACATACCATCAAAATCTAACGCTATTTAATGGATGTACGTTCTTCAATTTCTTCTGCCTCCCTCTTAAATGTGAAAAAGGCTGATAGAATGGATTTCCCCAACAGCATGCTTTGCATGCATACTATGAAAAATTACTGCATTGAATCATTTCATCTCATGAAATCACAAGCATAGATAAGGTCAAAGAAATATGGTAGTTACTCAACAGCAAGTGTAACTGCTGTTGAGTTACAAAGCAATCTGCAATCTTCAAGTACCATGCTCTGAGAAAGAAATTTTTCAACGTCACTTTAATTTCCAGGATCATATAAGGATGCCGGTATGCTGGAATTTCATCCCACAGATATTTTAACATGCCAGTAAATCAATTGGCCTGGGACCATTACTTTTAAGCACACTTAAAAAACCCATTAAACAAGCAGATTTGAATCCACGGTCTTGGCATAAATAGGCCAGTGCCTAACCAAACCAGCCACCCCAAACTGACACCATGCTTTGAAACACATGGGAATGACCAGAGGATAGGTAAATTCTTTTCATTGCCATTTTTGGCCAAAAAGGCTTAAATGAGTTACATTTTTATGTATTTTCACCACGAAAGGAGTAAATTCATTATTTTTATCTTAGTTTCCATAATGGCAGACATAATGACCACCCTCGATAGAGTAATATAGCAGTGCTTTAAATTATAAATAAGAAAATGTCTTGGTGAAACTATCTGAAACAAATATATTCTAAATGATGGCAACATTTTGAAGGTAGACACAAATCACTAAAATTTAAGCTAGTTAATTTCTAAGCTTCTAATTGATAGAAATGTTTGTAAATGAAATGCATGGCTTACCATTAGCAGTTTTGGCCTGAGGCTTTTGTTTCGATGCAGCCTCTTCTTCCGATGATGACTCTTCTTCACTGGATGATTCCTGCTTTTTTGCAACTACTGCCTTTAGTTGCACTTTAGATGTGCCAATTGCAGCAGGTTTAGTAATGGGTTTTGTAACTGGGGAAAAAATGTATAAAAGCTAAGATACCTTTGTTTTTCTCTTCAACTATGAGGCAAAAGCTCTAATATTTTACTCTATTTGTAAATATAGGACTTACAATCAGAAGTTGATATATTAACTGATATTCTGATTCAAATGTTACCTGAGTTTTTAAATGGCAGGAAAACAGCAATGCAGGATGTTATGGACTTACATTGGGAGTTTCATAATTAAAGGGAGAAGATAGCTTTACATAGGTCTTCATTATTTATGTTACCATTTACATGACTACAGGATTGATGCCAATTAGGTTATATAAGTTAAATTTTATTCATTAAATAAACAAATCTGCAAAACATGGTCTCTGATCGATGGTTTACATTAAGATTAATTAAAATACTTCCATTTAAACACTGTTGATAATTCTTAAATTTAAAATGCATCACATTTACATAATACACTTTTTAACACTGTCTTAAGCCCAATCTCGCTCTTCTGACAGCCATCAATCCACTTTTTCAAACTTATTTTTTCAAAGTTCTCTTTAATAAACATAGCAAAGTAACTTTTTACAATTATCCTATAATGTTACCATTAGTAGCTCTTATTTACTAGGGAGTTGGAAGAAAAGGTTGATATAAGAGGGACAGCAAAAGAAAGAAGTGTAATAAAGGGGGTTTTAGGATAATAGACTTGTGTGAAGAAAATAATCTTTTAATGTGTAATAGTGTGAAGGGGAGTGATTCTCTAGGAGAGTTTACATCTGCAAATAAAAATGGACAGTGTAGTAGGCTATATGTTGTGCTCATGGAATGTAGAGGGTATATTTAATGAATTTGAAATAACCAATATAGGACTGACCAGTAGTAATTTCCCACTGTGGGCAAGGTTTAATAGGAGAGGAAGTTAGCTCAGCAAATGAACAGGGGCAAATAAGAAGGGTGAGAAAAGAAAATGAACAATCGAGGAGCTTTTATTCAAAACTGAACATGTCCATCACTTGAAAATATTCAGGAAATTAATAAAACGTAATTCCATTCAATAAATCTTTCTTTTTCTTTGGTGTAAGGCTGTACATGGAGCTTTAAGAATTCTTAATCACATACTTGAAAACCACACATAGTTCTTTAGTTTTCAAATTAATGGCTAAATATTTGGACATAAGTTTTGCTAAAAAATGGACATACCGAGTTTTGCTAAAAACAATTGTCTTGCTAGTGAAAACGAAAATACTCTGTTCAGTTCTATTCAGTGACTGCTTTACTGTTCTATACATTAAAGTATTATACTTGAGGAATTTCTCAAGAAGGCAACATATTACGTTTCAGAACTTTATTTTCCAGGAACAGTTTAAAAACCATTATTTTAATCAAAATATCTAAAAGCCTCAAGATCTGTTATATATGAATGCCAGTAAACCGTCAGGCACATATTATTCCTCAGGAAGATATGCACCTTATTTCGGCTATGAGATTCACAACCTTGAAGATTTCCCAAGTTCTTAACAGACTCTTTCATTGCAGCAAATTTCATGCTCTTCCTCACCATTATTGGTTAATTTTGCAACTCGCAGGACACTTGGTTTTGAAATTCCCATTAAAAAAACTGTTTTGCATACATGGAGACATTGTTTAGATAATATTTAAGGCTTAGATTCTTAGATTTTGTGTCATCCCTTGGTTGCTTCCTTTTCTGCTCATCAGCCGATAAGAATGCTGTTGTGGTATTGTGGGAATTGGAAGACTAGAATACAGTAAATCAATGAATGATTATGCAAGAGAAACATTAGTGCCTAATAGTTGGACTTTTCTTTATATGTTCTAGAGGAAATAGGAATAGAGAATGTATGGAGAGAGAAATGTTAAAGGAGCATTTTGGAAAGCCCATGTTGACTTTCAGGTAATGAACATGCTGACCAACTTACAAAACAGGTGCAATTCAAAATATAAAATCTGTAAGACTAATTGAAATTAATGAAAAATTAAACATTAAGCTACATTTTAAAAGAAAGACAGCAGACATGATGAAGATAAACTAAAAGACAAGGATTATAAGAACATTGGAGACAAAACTGAGTCATGAACAAACACCATTTGGACAAATGTAATGGTCTCAAAACTGAGAACCTACAGGCTTTATATTGGGAAGCCAGGGGTATAATGATGCAAATCAACTAATCCCCAGTGCCATTAGTCAACAAACAAAATTTTGGAAATTGGTCAGACACGATATTTAGCAGTATTAGGGACAAGGGAACGTTGATATTGCACAGACAAATGAAAGAAGATTGGGGCAGAGAAAAATATAATGAAGTGTCTAATAAATTGGGAAGGGTGGGCATGGTTTAGATCTGGGGTAATAAAACAGGGGATGGACCCACAGAAGTGCCCATTATGTAAGCAAATGGAAAATTACATTTCATTTTGGATTGTAAAGAGAAAATTATCTAGGCTGGCCCTATAGCTGCAGTGCTAGGGGTCCCAGGTTCATTTCCCAGTGGTGGGGCGGAGATTTTTCAGAAGTAAGAATGAGAGTGTGAATGTGTACGTGATCTACTGAATAAAACCCAACAAATATGAGTTCATCCACAGTATCTCTTACACATTTTTGTTTTCTTCTAATTTTAGAAATAACATAGAACTTCCACAATTCAAATAAATTATACCATTAACATACAAATACCAATTTCCGATAGAGCTTATTTAGAATAAGTGTCTCACATGACAAGATCTCCAGCTCACCTTTAGGTGCTTCATCTTCACTACTATCATCTTCACTGCTGCTGTTGCTTTTCTTTTTTGCTGTTGTCTTCTGTGTAGGCTGGGCTACTTTCTTTACTTGAACAGCAGCTTTTGCAACCACCTTGGGTGTTTCCTCCTCTGTACTATCCTCTTCTGAACTAGATTCACTGCAGAATCAAAATACAGCTTAGAACAATGAATATCTGGCATACTTAAATTGACCTGGTACTAAATATTAATTGTAGTTACAGATTACTTCGAATTTTTTTTTATGAGAACATCTATAGTTGTCTCAAATTATATCACCTTTCCTGTGGCTTCTTCCCAATAGGTTTCTTAGATGTTACTGGCCTACCATTCACTGGTGTTGGCACTGCTTTCTTAGGAGGTTCATCTTCTGACTCTGAAAATACACACAACAAACTGAAAAGGACAAACTAAGATTTAATTAAACATATGGCACAGAAAAAAATGTACTACTTCATTGCACTATGTTATTCCACAAAAGCATGTTAAAAGGGATGGCTTTTGTTTCAACAGGTTTTACCCAGCAGGATCAAGTGCACCACAGAAATTTTACTATTGGTAAACCGTGAACAAAATGCAGTTGGAGGTGTGATTTACCAAAACTGAAGCTCTCCAGCTTCCCCCCCCCCCTCTACCATCATTTTAGGCTGCCTTTCCTCTCCTCCATAGCACAAGTTGCACTGCACTGCACTGGTCAATGTATGGAGGGGAGGGAGTCATGTGATTCTTGGATGTTCAGGAGGAGACAACTGTGCTCGCACATGCGTACAAATGCCTGCATTTTGTTTGCAGTCCATCTGTACCTTTATTTACCATTATTTTCTATTATCTGACAGGCACAACTTCAGTTGACTTGTAGCACCTTAAAATGGCATGTCAGACAAAACCATGCCATTAACACTAAACAAAGAGGTAAAAGCAACTGGTGCAAGTAGAAAGACAAAATTTTCCATCTGCAAAGAGCACAAAGTTGTACTTCAAATGCAGTAAAATACAAATTTAGGAAACTTAAGCAGTAAGGACGAATTGTGAAAGAGGATAGTATTAGTCAAGTTCTGTAAAAACAATGAGTTGTGTTCTAAACAGTTGCTGGAGAAGATAAAAGTTTGAGCAATGTGGATCAAAACATGTAAGACTATGGTATGTCTCAAGATCTAATCCATGAGCGAAAGGACGTGGATGTGTATTGAAGTACCTTTAAATAAGAGTAGACAGTAAGTTACACATATCTTCTTTGTCATCTCAATACTATGAATATATAAACAAACCTTTCAAGTTTATCTCACATCTGCAAAAACCTGCAGATACAAACTTTATTAGCCTAATTTAAGAACTAAAGTAATTTACTCTTAATATGAATTCAATGCCTGTTGCGTCTCCACAAATGAGATTCTGAATGCATCTCTGGATTATTTATTAATTATACAAAACATTCATGAATAGCTTTTTATAAAACTAACACTAATTATCTTTCTGAGTTTTCTGTTATTTGTCGAACACAAATTCCAGATGGAAGACTTTGTTGAAAGAACTAAAGACTACCCACGGAAGCTCCGTTTCTGTTAAGATGCTCCTTTAAGGTATAATAGCTATAGATTGGGCCTTCTTATTGTACCTAATCAAAAACTGTCTAGTGGCATGACTGGAGAAGCTCAATCTCTTTCAGAAGTTACAATTTGTGATGGACTTACTTGAGTGTAGCTACTTCTCTTTAGAGATTCTAAAGATGGCAACCTCACTTATTTTAAGAGCATATGCAGTACCCATCGCTCTAAATAGTAGAATTTGTGTATCAACATTTCATTGTGCTCTTTGTAGGTATATACACAGTGTTCATTTTTATTCGTTATTTCCTGCCCTCCGATTGAGCAAGAATGACATCATAGTTGACTGGTGAGTATCTCGAAATCATAGTGCCCTCTACGGAGAAGCAGTAATTTAAGTAGAACAGTAAGCAAATTACAGCGCTCTCAGTGTGGTTGCTCTTGTAACTAATACAACCAGCTTCCCTTGGAAACCACCGCATCTTTATGGTTAAATGCTACTTTTGCATCAGCATTAAAATTGGTGTGACATATATAGTTTAAACTGCTGCATAGAGGAGTTTGTGCAAAGTAATCTAGTTTTCAGTGAAGTCCCTCAGAGCAAACATCTTACGTTTTATCAGTATATAATATCAATTTTTTGTCATTCTCACGCTTAATTAAAAAGTCTATTAATGTATTGGTATCCTTATGTCTTAAAATCGATAGGTGCATTAAACATTTTCAAAATACAGGATCAGTTACTCGCAAAAGGAGACACTGGACACTATAAAGCGACTGATCCCAAACTAGAAGCAATAAATAATGTTATGACGGAAAGGCCTCAAGCATAACTTCTTGCAATACAGTGTTTAAGGGGAAGTGAGAAATGAACTAAAGGAAATGGACACAAGACTATGTACTAGAGATATTTTCTTGTTTAGACTCGGATAAAAGCTTTGTACATATTGTAACACTAATTTCTTTTCCATTCCTAAAACATGTTCTACTACTTTTCTGGTTTGTAATGAAGTTACATTGTGAGAAAACTGGGTGATAGAAAAGAATTGAGATCAAATTGAAATATTTCTATTTTATATGACAGATTTACAATTTGAGTATGTCTACTATAACAGAAAAACAGATGTTCATTGTGAAATAAGTTTTCATTGACTTATAATTTTGTATATTCTTCATGGTCTACTTTTGTGGCTGCATAATTAGCTTTGCAGTGTACTGCAATACAGTATATAGTTTTTTTATAAACAGTTATCGCATCTAAGCACCAGGCAAAATTACGGAGCTTTATATTACGCAGGCAGACCCACCTCTCAAATAGTATATTTACCTGCCGGCAGGAGGCCTCCAAGCTGCTGTCAACACATCTAATACAATTGCAAGCCGCTAGGGAAAACGTAAACAAACTTGCTCCATCAGGAATGCTATTGATGACGTTAAATTTTGCACGGTAAAACTACAGATAAAAATGAACACCATATAGTGTTGTGTACAGTATGGTAAACATGATTGATAATTTGAGTGAAATGAATTAGTGAATACTGCAATAAGAGGAGTTCTGTTTCGTGTTAGTATTATGCTGCTTATATTTTATAAATTATGTTCTGTGTAATCTCAATACCTAGCTGTAATTTGGCAATAATACTGTTGTGTTCAATGCAAAACTGCAGACTACACAGAACTTTTTTCGGTGCTAATTTAAGGTTATGTATTTCACTTATGCCCGATTTCACCAACAAATGTTAAGACAACACGAGTTTAGCAATAGTTAAAAAAAAAATTGCATTTCACCAACAAGTGTTAGCGTAACACTCGTGTTAAATCTCATGTTAAACTAACAAGCCGAATTTCTAATGTTAAGTCCTTAACAATTGTAAATAGTCAAGATGGCGAATATGAACTCAACTGTTGATGTCTATTTGCTACATTTAAGACCGTCTAAATGGCATTCATAATAGAGTACGGCCTATGAGGAGAAATGATTTTGAGGAACTATCCGAAGAAAATTGTTTTACGGAGGCATAGACTGTCAAAACATGTTGCTATGAAGGTTACTGCGAAAGTACAAGAGAGGTTAGAACATGCATCGAAAGGAATATGGCGATCTCGCGTTTGCTTCAAGTATCAATAACCTTGCGATTTTATAATTCACTGAATTATGTGGATAATACATTGTCCACTTCCCGTCTTGAAACATTCAAGTCACTTGCCCTTCTTCGCTTTTCGATTTAAATTTATGTAATACTGAGTTAGAACATGCATCGAAAGGAATATGCCGATCTCGCCTTAGCTTCATGTATTAGTAACCTTGTGATTTTATAATTCACTGAATTATGTGGATAATACACTGTCCACCTCCCATCTTGATACGTTCAAGTCACTTGTTCTTCGCACCTCGTTTTAAAGTTACGTAATACTGACAAGTTGTTTGGTGCTTGTAGTAGTGACACATGCATTTGAATTTTCCAATATTGTCCCCGCGACATCTTTCTCTTTTACATTCACTGCATCCGTCCTCTTATTTTCCATGATATCCTTACACTTCGTCACCATTTCAATTAACAATTCTTTCTCCGTCGATGAGAAATTTGTCTCACGGCTTTATGATTTTGTTAATCCGCCATATGTGCAGACGAAAATGAAAACAAAAGCGCATCGGAGTACGTTCAGAAAATCATTCATAGCCGTCTATAGCTGTGATATTTTCAAGTTTCTTGACGTTAACACAGGTATGTTAACATTTTAAGAAAACAGGTTGGTGAAATGCAAGAAATTTAACATTAGTTTTAGCATTGTGACAATTGTTACGTTACATTTGTTAACGTCAATTTTAACATCTGTTGGGTGAAATCGGGCATCAGACTGCTGGCTTAGGGTTACTTACTTTTGATATTTCATCTGTTAGTATGTATTTCCTCTTTAAAACTAGTGAAGAATTGTTGTACGGTGCTAAGAAAGACATTACTGATGAGAAATTAAGTTTTCAGTGAAAGCAAAATTAAATTAAGCTCTTCTTTCTAATATGCGACGTGGCAAGTTTGTTCAATTCCTACACACTTTTTGTTGTTTTTATATACAATAATTTAATATCATTTCTTTACTTGTAAGTGCAATTTTGTGCTGGAGGGCATTCTTTTAACGTTATTTATTGTTTATTTACTTACTGCGTAACGTAGCCATATTGAAAAATTCAGTGCAGCCAAACTACGTTTCTCCACTGAACACAATAATAATAATAATAATAATTTTACTGTGGCCAATAGACTCTTACAAGAGCATCTGACACTGTCAATTATCTCTATACAGTCAAAATACAAAATGATCAAAATACATAAGTTATTTACAAAATATAGTTGTTTACAAAAGTATGAGTTATTTACAAAGATCAAAATGCCTAAATTACATACAAACCTTTTTGTTTACATAGGTATACATATCTATTACAACTCATTTATACTACATACATATTACAGTTCATTTATACTATACAAACATTTTTCAGACGGCAATTTATTGTACAATATGGCTCCTATTTTAAATGGATCCCTAATTTTCACCAACTAGCTAACTAATTACGCTAAACATAGTTACACTACAGGATAGACGTGCCTAATGTCTTAAATTAATTCTTGAAATGAGTTTGCTGACCGGTTTTTGCAGTCATTGTGCCACAAATACTCAGATATGTGAGCATCCACACTGTCCCTATGAATGCCGCCCTTTGTTAGACGATGCCGTAGTCCTCGCCAGCATGACTCTACGTTATTTGTGTGCACATTTGTCATTGGGTCGACAAAGTGCACTGCGTTATTTACTACGAGGTGCACAGCAAACCCTCCAGCCATAAACCCACCTTCCAGGCATCGATGTGAATGGTGCTGGTGAACTCTACGTGCTCTGCAATTAGACTGTAGAGCGTATTTGCATCCCTTGTTGTTGGAGCATATCGTCATCCACACCTCATTCGTTTCCACGTCCATCATACCAGGATCCAGTTGCCCTCTATGATGTGCCCACGATGAAAACTGCATCATCCTATTTTTCATTCGTCGATTTAATGATGTGGCCGGGGACCACAGATGTCTGGGACATTTTTGCAGAGGTTGGCTACAAGTGCTACATATCTCTCTCATGTTGGCTGAAACGCCAAAACCAGCTGATCATCTGCTTGTGTATGCGCATATGCACACCTCTGGACTTAGAAAATATTCTCACGTCGCACAAAAGAAAGTTTCTCCTTAAAGTCTAACCTATAACTTCTAAATTCATTTACCAATCGCTCTAGATAGCAGAATTTGTATCAACCATTATGTTTTGAGCAAAAATATAACGTATAGTATGATAAACAGACCTAACAGTGATTAATAATAATAAGTGAACTCATGCATGTACGGCATGCCAAGAAGAGACTGCAAGAATGTAAGATTATAGTGATTTGGTCATTAGTAACTATTTCATATTAAACAGCATTTATTTTACTTGATTTAAGTGTTTTTGTGTAGAACATAATCTTTATGCACATAATAGTCTGTTATACCACATTTGTATTTCACTGCATCAAAATCCTAGTTTGTGGACAAGAGTTGTAAGTATTTTCCACTGATTTTGCCACAATTTTGAATGCACGTGTCAGGTCTGTATTTTAGAAGGTCCTGCTTTTTTTGACACTGAAAAAGGCAAACCTTCAAAATGTTACACGGTCATTAAAAGGGATCCTTTGTTATTTGAAATACAATATTTCAAACCCCAAAAGATAGTTTGGCCATATCCTATTTAGTTTTGTTTATACTCCATAAAAATGAACATGCGAAGTTCTTGCAATGTTTTTGTGCCAGGCACAGAAGACAAAATTATGGCACATTATGAAAGTGTGATATCAACACTAACTTCAAATTTAGATAACCTGGGTCCATTTTGTGGGTAAAAACCCAACTCTGACACAAAAACTGGATGAAATTGGAGAATATTAAAATGACTCCATGAAAATTCCAAGGTGGCTTACACAGGTAACACTACCTACTTCTATGAGCTCAGATGACAGACTTCTTAAAACTGAAACTATACATATACACTATAGTCCAGAAACTACTGCCATAAGATTAGAGAAATAAATTTTTGTAATTATGAATATTCTTTTAAGGCAAAGGATGGTTCCATTTAAAAAGTCTGTTTTGTAGCAAAATAAAGATATTCTACGCAGAAACACTATTTCATATTCCCTTGCCAGACAAAATTTCAGTGTATGGTTTGCAGTAAATGTATGCCAAAATATATATTTTTAGTAAAAATTGCAGAGATACAATAATGTACACCATTCCTTGAACAGCTGACTAACCCTGAATATCAACCTGGAATTTCTGGATTTTTTCCCCAATAAGACCACTACATATACCGCCAAGAGTCACATGATAAATATACAATGATAATTATCATTATGACTTTAAATCTCTTTTAGCGGTAAACTAAACCAGGAAGCAATTTCTTTCTTGGAAGTGTTGAAAACAGTGTTGTAGTGTTTAGTGTAATTAATCAACTCCATTTAAATTTAATAAACCAGGAAGGCTGGTTAATCAGTTACTAATTGTGCCATTAACCTTGAAATCCTGCATTCCTTGAGATCTTGATGTGGAAGCTTATCTGTCTGCCACCGCAGGGGAGCTACCAAATCAAAATGAAAAAACAAGCCAACCCTGGCAGTTGACATAAAACTGAGAATCAAGAGGTATAATATACCTTTTAATACATTAAAAAAGGGAGTGTACAAAAGGCATACTACAGTAAAACCCTTATATGCCAGAAATGGAAAATAGATTTCGGAACAGAACTTTTTCTTCATGTAAAATTGCACTCTTAAGCCGGAAAACTGCCTAACATGG
This sequence comes from Mantis religiosa, assembly GCA_030765055.1. NCBI lineage: Eukaryota > Metazoa > Arthropoda > Insecta > Mantodea > Mantidae > Mantis > Mantis religiosa. The sequence goes on along the minus strand of CM060947.1, from coordinate 99,831,070 downwards.
AAACAGAAATATTTTTCAGGAACCATTTGTGTAAATAGCCTGATGAAAACGGATTACTTTGTGTGTAATGGGTTACAACATATTTTAAAAAGAGCAATAATCTGGAGGACAACTGTGCTAACACTGAAGTTCCATGAACCATAAAGTCGAACTGTAATCCTTCGAGGAAAAGGGAAAACAAACCTTTAACTCTCTCAACTTCCAACACACATTGTAAGGGTATAACAGTTCTGCAGTATGTTCATTCTCGGCTTCGTTCTTACAAGTGATCAAGCAGGAGTGGAAGAACACTGTGAACTTTGGTGATTTTCAAAAACATAGTTTGTGTGTACACAAATTCTGTAAAATAAGTTTTAATCCTAAGACATCATTGGAGGGAAAAAAGAAGCTTAATGAAAAACACAAAAATAACAAATGTCCAGCTAAAGAATTAACCGTGTTGTTTGAAATGGAGAAAACTCAGACCTAAGAGATTTTGAAAAAATACAAATTAAAGTGGTTAAAGGGAATAGCAGAGCATGTGAGACACAAAATCAACAGTATGATGAGCTAAATTGTGCTGTGTTTGAGTGGTTTATTACAATGTGCGCTGAAGGAATTCCAATTTGTGTATCATTGCTTCAGACTCAAACTTTAGAGTAGTGGTGGTGGTGGTGGTGGTGGTGGTGGTGGTGGTGGTGGTGGTGGTGGTGGTGGTAGTAGTAGTAGTAGTAGGGCTTTAGGGCATGCAACAGCTGAGGTCATTAGCACCCGAAATTATACTGTGGCAGGAAAAAAGTAAGGAAAAAACTGCCTACATCCAGGACTAAACGCTTAAAACATTAAGATGTTAAAAATGCCAGGGATCATTAAAACACTAAAAACACTGAAAGAACTAAAACAGTTAAAATTGGAGTGATGAAAAACTCCTAAAATGAAGAGAAAGTGTGATAAAATCAGATGCGACTATGCATTCCGCTGAGCTGTAAAAAGGTGAGGAGGACCTCCACAGCACCAGCGTCGTCCATAAGCAAGGCACAAGAGATTGGAGGTCAAACACAGGGACGAACGCAACGTTCTGTAGAAACGGCACTCCACTAAAAGGTGGTGCACCGTCAAAGCCTCACCACAGTGAGAACATTGAGGTGCTGGTTCCTGGCGTAATAAATATTGGTGGCTAAAACAGCAATGCTCGATACGAAGTCTGGTTAAAATAATCTCTTCCCTGCGAGAAGAACGCAAAGACATGGCCCAGGGAAGAGGAAGAGGTTTCACCGCCCGGAGTTTGTTCCCACCTAGCGTGGACCAGTCATGCCAACGCATGAGGATGGCGCGACGGAGGGAAGCAATGAGATCTTCAAAGGGAACAGAATCGCTGAAAACAGTGGGAGACAAAATCGCGGACTTCGCGGCAGCATCAGCAGCCTCGTTGCCCGGGACAAAATTTAGAGACAGCAAGAAAATTAGGATATACCATTTCAGAGCTTCCAATGGATGGTTTAAGAAATTCAAATGCCACGTATCATTGCTTTGAATTCTGTGTGTGGTGAAGCAAATGATATGCAGACAGTTGCAGATTAGAAGAGAAAACTAAAAACAGAAACTAGGCAATAAACTACATTTTATATATATCCACCTATTACTATTTATACTTCATTCTATATTATTCCTTCCTGTAAAGCTGTGCGACTATTTCATAATTTTTATTTTATTCAAACGCAACCCTCTGTAAGACAAATCTGTGAACAGAAAATAAATGCCAGAACAACTGCGTTCCATTTTAGAGATATTTCGCTGTAACCACTTATACAGTTCTCTTTCCAGGGAATTTACACACAAGTGTGAACCATAAGCTAGTTTTACTAATGACATCCTTTTAAACTTCAGAAATAAAAATAAAACAAAAACAAAAAAAACAAGTATAATTTAAGATAAAAAAATGTCAAAAGTTTATTAATATTAAAAGATCTGGTGGGTGAAGCTTTACCTGAAGTAGAATCCGAAGATTCAGCCTTCTTAGCACCTGCTTGTACTTGAACCTTTCTCTTTTGTGGTGTTGTGTTCTGGTAATGTTTAAAAACATCTAGTATACTTGGTGAGCCTTTCACCAATGGACTCTGCAACGAAATAAGATGTATAACAGAGGCTATGTATGACAGAGGCTAAGCACTAAACAAATTTAAGAGCAAATAATAAAATGGTTATTCTCAAACTATTTGTAGTTAGTTTATTAATGCTCGTCACTTAATGGTTATGGTTAAACATGCATTATGTATAAAAAAAAATACGACTCATCTATAATTTATGTTTCGCTTCACTATGGTGTTCCAATACAGTAATATTTTGATATGTAGTGCATGTGTTTGGGGAATTTATTGATGTCCAAATTAATTGAGAAAACTACTGGAACTAGTCCGGGGAAAAAAAATGCAGTGACAGCATTAAAACCTGATTACAGTTTTTTCAATTATAAACATGTGTTCTGCTCATCACATTTCTTTTGTGAAGCAACACTTTCTTTTTAACTTCATGAAATTAGTGAATGGACATTTCCATGTAGTGTTTACTTTGTTACAATGTAGTTAAATACAACTCACTTTCCTTGATAATGTTTTTACATAAGGGTGTAGATTTTAGCTCCATAGCTATTTAAATGTTCCTATTACATGTCATAGTCTCACTAAATAATAACCATGCATCATTTGAACACACTTGTGAAGAAATTATAACAGTTAAAAACTGAATTCATATACACAAACTACAGTATCCCTTCTGTTAAAGGACTTGGATTTACTTATATCACTATACAGAATATACTACATACACATTACATACCTATTTTATTTAACCTAGTTGTATAAATTGCCTGGGGCCACCTTTTACATTAGCTAACTCACCTTGGTTGCACCCTGGCTTTGTAGCATAACATTATCATCATAATCTATAGAAGACCACAAACAAACTGCAGTCGGTGTGCACATGCGTGAGCAGTCTTCTGCCCTCCTCACCATCCAAGCATCACTCAACTCCCACCCCAGCATACGTTGATCAGTGCAGTGCAACTTGCACTATGGAGAGGCAACTTAAAAATGATGGTAGAGGGGGAAAGTAGAGGGCTTCAGTTTTGGTAAGCCATGCATCCAACTGCATTTTGTTCGCAGTCTACCTGTAATTTAATTTCCTATGTCTTTGCTGGTAGTTTCCATTTTCCAATCTTTACTTTTTTCCTCTAAATTTCTTTAGCTTTCCAAAACAAGTTCCCCATATTTCTATTTCTACTTTCATTTTCCCAGATCACTAAATCATCTAGTTTCACATCTTTTCCCATTTCTTCTCCTGCACTGTCTTTGTACTATTAGTTCTCTGTACTCTGTCAAATGAACTGTATTTTGTTTCTTCACATAATTCACATATTCCTACTTTGCTTCCTCTTAGCCCTCTTTAGAACATTGAAGTCGTTCTTATCTAAGCCATTCCTTCCCCATCTCCTGTCTGTTACAGTGGGCTACATATCTTCTTCCCCATTCTCACTTTATTATTCTAAAAAATTTAATTATTTTATATTTTCTAGCTCTCCCCACATCTCTTCTTTCTAAATCCTTGATTCTGATTCTATTTTTCTAAAACCGTCCACATTCCTATTTTCTAATTTCTATATGTCTCCAATTCCTATTTCTTCCATAGTTTTTTTTTTTCTGGTTCTGACTACCATCTATTAAAATCTTCCATTCTCTTTTGATGATTCATACTTGAACTTTAGTATTTCATCATCTTTTGTCAAGCATATATACCAACTTTTGAAGATTCTTTCAATTATACCTCTTCTGGTTTTCCCTAATTCTACTAAGGCTACTTCTCCTGGAGTTGGTCTAGGTAGTTCTAGTCCTTTAGCGAACTGGTAGTACAACTGATCCATTTTATTACCTTTGACATCCCCCATATTTTTACAGTATACATCTTCTTTGACTCTACCAGTGTTTCATACACTCTCTAACCACTTGCTTGACACATCAAGTTTTGAGTTTATTATTTCACAATGTCTAGCTTTCACGCCTTCAAGTAGCATTGCTCCTTTTTCAATTTTGTTCCTTTTTTGAAAACTATCACTCTTGACTTCTTTGTATTAAATTTAATTTCTCAATCTTCACAGAACTTTTGTCTATGGCTCTCAGTAAATCTGTTGTTATTGTTCCTACCGTTAGATCATCCGAGTATAGCAAACCTTGTATTTCCTATTATCAGTGTTGATTACTTCCTGTCACTCTATTCACTTTATCTAGAAATAAGATGGTACTTAGTTTACACCTTGTCTTAACCCTAACTTCTACCATCATTTCTATGGTTCTTTTACATCTTACAGAAAATTTAATACATTTACCTCTGTTCCTCCTCAGATATTTAACAACAACTGTCTTTATTATAAGTAACATTACCTATTGTTTGCTCTCCTTTTCTGAATCGTCCCTGAAATTCCAATAACTTTCCTGCTTTCACCCAATCCCTTAAGCTAATACCCCTGAGTATACTTTATCTAGTACAGCTTATTTCTCTAAGTCTCTGCTCTATTTTCCCATTCCCCTTTGTGTATCGGTACTACCATACTTATTTTCCAGTAACCTGGCACCTCTTCTCAGTGATTGTGAAGTAATCAGAGTGATTACAGCAAGGTGATCAGTTCTGTAATTGCCTGTTAATTGCACTGCAAGCATATTAGTATAGTATTAAGTGCCTCAAATACACAAGAATGGGTAAAATAAAGTAAATGTGACTGCAGGAAAAAAGAGCAATGACACATTCTTACAAAGATGCAGCATGGTCCAAAGATAGTAAACTGGCAATTTTTGACTATAGTGTTCACTCTGCATTGAAGAGCAGAGCAGAAACTGGTGCCATTCTGATCATAGCAGACGTACAAGAAAAAAAAAAAAGAAAAAAGAAAAAAAAATCAGTAGACAATAAATTATACTTTTGATCAAACGTGACAGGTGGCATTCAGATGTATCCATCTACAGTGAAATACTACCAGGGCAGAGCCAGTATCAGAACAATTAGAGTCGCCTAATTGCAGCTTCATTGTTTGGATGTATAGCTGTGAAGGAACCATTGTTAACCCTTCAGCACAAACTTAGAAGGTTGTAGTGGGGCACAGAGCACCTGAATTGGACATTAACGACCGGACGGATGAATCAAAATTTGAGAAATTTGGTTCAAATCATTGGCAGTAGGTCTGCAATTGCATTGGGGAGAGGATACTTGAAGCTTGCCTCATGCACTCTGTGACACATGGGGGTGGGAGTGTAATGGTGTGGGGATGTTTCAGGAACAATAAAATTGGAGACTTACTGAAAGTAGAAGGTATTTTAGAGAGCAAACAGTACCATTCAGATTATTTCGTGCCATGCTGTGCCAACTGGTACGAGTCTTAATGGACATGGTTTTGTTTTTCAACAAGTTGAACCTTAAAACACATCAAGCTGTGTAAAAAGAAAAGCAAAGTAGAAGCAGTAGTGCTAAAACCCATGACCTGGTCTGTACAATCTCTGCACCTATCTCCAACTGAACTTCTCTGGGAGCAACGTGACCAGAGAGCAGAACAAATGATGCCTAAAAATGTGCATGAGCTATGGCAGTGTTTTTTGCACACCTGAGTTAGTGTAACTTCAGAGGTGTTAAAAAAACTGCAATTATGCTCCACATTTCTAAAGCAGTCATCAAGGCCAGAAGTGGTCATCTTGATGAACAAAAGCTTTCAAAAATTTCGTTACAGTATACAGAAAAGGAACACGCCATGGCTGAATAGTTAAGACAATTTGGCTCTCAGATTTGTTGTGGCCAACTTGGCACTATGGGTTTTCTCCAGGTCCTCAGGTTTCTCCTACTAGCATTCCACCGATTGCTCCATCTTTCCTATTACTTCATCTTTCTCATAATTTCACTTTCCGCATTGGGCTTATCACTTATCCCGGAATCTCTCTGATCAGGAAATCTCTGATCCTAACCGTTGCCTATGGGCTTCGAGATTACGTGGTTCAGAAGGCGCTATGTTCCACTTAAGGAACTACAGGAATTCATTCATACAAAAAAGACTGCAGATAGTATAAAAACATGCTTTATGTGAGTGATTTTTATGTACTTAGAATACGTACTGAAGTTTGTTGCACAATAAAGCACTTGATCTCAACAATGTTTACAAACACCAAAAAAGGAGTATAACACTTTGCATAGTGAGTCTAAATTTTCTGTCACTGGTATACATTACAGCAAGATAAACATAGCAACACACACCCTAGAATGGAATCCACAAAGTAGTAGGAGATAAGGCAGATCAAGAAATATGTGGAGGAGTGTAATAGTGGAAGGGATGAAGAAAGGAGGGAAGACTTGGTCTGAGACCAAGACAATGGTGCAAAACTGAGTCCAGTAGCAGGAGCTCATTGATGCCCTATGCTCCACTTAGAAGATACAAGAATATCCATTAAGGAAGCCTGTGTTAGTGAAAACCTTCCCCCAAGCTTTGGTTTTTAAACCCTATTTGCAAAAGCTAACACACTCAGGTTCTCAACTGAATTCCAATTTCTCACTGCAGATGTCACTGCTCATCTTTACTAATTCGCTTATCTCTTACAAATTCATTCACAGGTGCAAACATGAGTATTATATATCCATTTAAATATTTAGAGCTGCCAATACCATACGAACACCCACCTAAGAATGATTTAGTATAGCTGATTGAGGGTTCTAAGCTATAAGTGTAACTAAGGATTGAAGACCCAATGCTAGAAAGTTCAGTCAAAGGAAGTTTATATAAAAGGAGTGCAGCAGTTCCAGCTTTGTGCAGCAACCAAGCAGGCCTTAGGCCTGTAAAGCTAAAACCTAATGATCCAGGATTGTGAGTGAGCAATTAAGCCATTATAATAAATTTTGCTTGAGTTTAGTTAGTTTAGTTCTGGGTTTCTGAGGTCTTTTAATGGTTATCCCGTAAATTACCAACCAAAAATTGGCTTAGTTAGCTGTTGCATAAATGCACCTCAGAAATCTGTAGACATATCTTATGTCAAAATATCACCAATCATGACATGCAATAAGCTAAGTGGAACACCTCTTGATAATCTACCCTTGATAGAGTGAAAGCTGAGCATATGAAAAAGAACTGAATTTCAAAGAATGCACTATAACAATTAACTAAGCAGAACAGACTTACATAATTAAACAACTAAAGGACTGTCTTCTACAGAACAGTACCAAACATTAGCAAAAGAGCTACAAGAGTAGAAAACCAAAATATAAAATGCTTACTACCAGGAGCATCATAGATCCAGTTATCCTGCATCAGAGCAGCTAGACGAATCGAGATGAGGCCAAGGTGGCTGAGGCATTGCCAACCATAAACATGCATGTGCTGGGAAATAACCACACTGTGTAACAAACATGGTGATAACCATAGAAATGTGTGACCAAGCATTAAGTACAAAGAAGAAAGTTGGCACTTGCCATTATAACATAATAAAAAAAAATTGCCACAGCTTTACTAATCCATATAAACTTATCAAACTCTGTGTATTGTCCATACTATGCAACTATTTTTAAGGAATAAAGTAAATTACGCAAACTAGGTGTTAATATTCATCTGCATGCAAATAAAAGAAGGTAAAAGTGCAGAATGAGTTAGCACAGTTATGTTGGTACGGAATGACGTCACAAAGACAACTTGTTGCCAAATGCAGTGCTAAGATATATGCGAAAACAGTGGAGCGTTGCCAATACATTTTCTTTTTCTTATTATAAACTAGCGATAGTAATGGAAATAGCGCGTAGTAAGCCTTGCCTTTTATTATTATAATCATATTAATATAATAAACTCTGGCAAATATCCACTGATCTTTACGTCAGTTTATTTGGGTATTACAGTATTGCTGGTTTACTTACTTAATGTTGACTAATCCAAAAATTTGTGCCAAATTGGTTTAACTTGTTAAATAATTATTTAATGATAATAAAACCGGCAATGATCTACTGATCTTTATGTCAGTTTATTTGGGTGTTATATTATCGCTGGTTTGCTTGCGTAATGTTGACTATTCCAAATATGTGCTAGATTCCTCTAAATTTTTAAATAATTATGATAATAGTAAGAGTATAATATGGAATAATAACTCTGACAATGTTCTACTGATCCTTATGTCGGGTATTACAGTATTGCTGGTTTCCTTGTGTAGTGTTGGTATTTTCCGCGGTAGCATGCTCTGGATGTTGGCAACAACCAAACTATGTCAGAACCACGATATCCCTTCACACTCATTCTGCACTTTTACCTAAAAAAATAGGACATACTACAGGAAAACCACTAATTCTATTACTCATTGCTGCATCTCATTTCATTACCCATTAATGCATCACAATTTTGGTTATAGTGTTGATACTTTCACTGTCTTTGCTTAATTGTTCAATTATAGTGAGTGAGTGTGTGGTGTTTTGGGGCCCATCGACAACAAAGTCATTTGGGCCATTGGTTAAAGATTATATCTTTATAGGTATTATTATATAGTATAAATTCTGTTTAATTCTATATTGTAAGATGGTGTCACTGGTGAACATATTGAACGGGTACTGAGGAATTCCTGAGTAATAAACATATAACCTTACAATATAGAATTAAACAGTAAATAAACGACTGGTTCCAGTGCAATAATAAATTAACATTTATAATACTTAAAACGTACCCAAATCTATAGCTTAACCTAACCGGGGTTTTAAATCTTTTAAAATACCAGTGCTAAGAAACACAAAAATTGGTAAATATAGTAGTATCACTTATTCCTTAGGATAGCATCTTATCTGAAACACGTGCTCATTAGCAAGAGATGGCAAGCTTTTATGCCCAATGCAATAATTTCTCTTAGCCCTTTGTGGCAGGTTGGCTAAGAGTTCAATTCAAGTCCACCCAATAAGGATATTACACCCAATTTCACTTGTTTAACTAAGTTTAACCGAATAAACCACGCATACAATATTTGCCCCAGACGCTTTTGCTGCACTATATTCCCACTCGAAGTAATTAACATGTACATGTGTGTACTATAATTTACCGCCGCCTTAAGTACAACCTTTCAATAAAAAAAATCGGAATTCCTTCTCAAAAAATATTTCAACTCACCCATTAACTCCGTATGTATTACCATAAGCTATAATACGTAAAAAAGATTAAAATAATCCTTGGTGCTACATCTCTGCCTCGCAAGTTTACCCCCACGTGGTTAGGACTGCCCAACCAACGCCAAAACCCACATCTATTTAATCCATTCAGTGAACCAATCTCAAAAGGAAAATAATATTATTAAATGTTGCATTTACTTACTGCCTTTGTTTTCTTCTGAAATACTTGTGCAATTCCAGTATCTTTCTTTAATAAGTAATCATAAACTAGCGCATCGATCCCAGCATCCACACCAGCCATTTTGGACACCGGATACAAGAAAGACGTATGTATATACGCGATTGAAACCTGTGATTGAAACCAAAGTGTAGTAGAAATACGTGATGACGTACTTCTAAAGAAGTGTAGCCAACTTACGCATACATGGAAATCACATAGGCACCTGAAGGCTGGCCAAAATGCTAGAGCAACAGGTCGAAGTTCAAAGTCATCACTGTAGTAGGTATATTGGCTTCCTAATTTCCACTCTGAGTAACTGCATAATCATGAAAATAATAAAACAAGACAGAAGGTAGAACAAATTACTAATATTAATATTCAGTTTTCATTTTTATAAAGTAGTTAAAAATTCACAATCACTTAATTTTTTTCACATTTTGTAAATGTTGAAGTATAGGACTGCTCTCCCCAAGTTTGCAGTAATTTTTTCCCCAAATTTTCCATTTTCAGTAGAAGACAGTCACGGTATTACCTGGAACCATAAAACCAAATTTATTTCATTACCAACTGGTAAAAAGAGTGGGAAAAGGTGAAGCAATGTCGCTCTATTGCATGTCTCATTACACATGGAACCTACTATAGAATAGTAGCAGACATTCGGCATTAACCAAGAGTTGGGATGACACAAAAATGACAACCTATTATACGGTCCATTAAAAAAATGGCTTGATAATAGGGACTGATTACTCAAAAGTTAAGTTTTTCTGGACACATACAATGGTCAAGATTGCTTTTAAAATCGTCACATTTCATTTTACATAGTACAGAGGCTACCTATATTCCCGTGATATTAAAAAAATTGGCTATCTTATACCAATATTGAAATTTCCGCCGAAAAAGCAAAGACAGAGAACACCTGGTGCAGCCCTATAGAGCTTTTGTATCAGCTGAGCTCAGAATATGCAGAAGTAGGTGTTAAGAATACCATTATCGAGTTTCAAGCAATGACATTAGATAGTGTGTACCATGTTTTATTGCCAGAACTCAGCAATGGAATGAAATTTGTGTGTATCAAAATCCACGAAAAATACAGATGTGGCCAAATTATTAGACTAAAGCTCATGACTGCACATTAGACTGCACATTAATACATGAGCTCTCATATATATACATTGTATACATTCCTTGGTTGGAAATTAAGACTTTTATTCGGTTAGGCAAGCACTCAACTAATGTTTTACACTTATTTGTATTTCCGCATCATGTTGCCTGATATCTATAAGTGTCTCGATAATTTGAGTTTTAGTTGTAATATAAGTTTTCTTGATTTTCTTCTTCACAATGAACCATAAATTCTCAATCGGGTTTATATCAGGACTATATCCTAACCTTTGAAGCACTGAAAGATATAAATCCCGTAATTATTGTGTTATTTTCTTGGATTTGTGACACAGTGCAACATCGGACATAAAGATACAGAATGATTTCCGAACCAATCAGTTATCTGTAGCAAAAGTCGGGTTTGAAGAACTCCTTGGTACTCATCTTGTCTCATAATACATTCAACAATGTACAATCTTGTTGGCACGTAAAGACATTCACTCTCAAGGACTCAGTTCGTTGATGTTGTGTAGCCTGTTTTATGCTGAACAATTGACAGGCCTTTGTTTTTATTATTATCACGTTGCACTGCTTAAAATGGTTGGCTTCACCTCACCATATTTATTGTATCCTTTTGTGGGTGTAATTGTATACAGTGTGTCTCATTACTAAATAAATACAGCAGATTATGGGCCCAGAGCATTCCCAGTGCGCATAAAGTGTGAAATATGGGAAAAGAAAGCAGTAAATAATATTCTGAAGTGAAAAAGTTATTTTACCTTTTGTTCTGCTGTTTACGTAAGTATCCGTCATTTTTACTTTTGCAAAATTGAATGTCCAAAAGAAAAGTTTATAAAAAAGGGCTACAAATACCAGTGTTTGTCGTATCGAACCACTAGAGAAAGACAATTATGATACGTGGAAAATGCCAGCACAAGCCGTGCTTACTCGCATCGGACTTTTTGGTTATGTGACCGGAGAAAAAACAAAACCGCCAAATGACGCCAAACCCAAAGACAAAATAAACTGGGAAACGGACGATATAAATGCAAAGAAAGAACTAATGATTAAGAATGAATAACTAATGAATAAGAACTTATGATTTCACCTCCAGAATTAAAACAAATAAAGCATTGCTTAACCTCAAAAGATGTATGGGATACGCTGAGGAAGAATTTTCAAATTTCAGGCCCTGCTCGGAAAGCTACGCTTCTCAAACAATTAATTGTACAGAAAATGCACAGCACAGATAGTATACGTGATTATCTCAACAAATTCTTGGATATTGTTGACAAACTAAAAGAAATGGATGTCGTGATAAATGAAGACTTATTGGTCATAATTATGCTGTATTCTCTACCATACTCATTTGACAATTTTTGAATTGCCATTGAATCGAGAGATGAACTACCCAGTGTTGAAAATCTAAAAATTAAAATCTTGGAAGAAAATGAAGCTAGACAAAAAGACAAAACTTCAAGTGAAGAAGCACTATATGCAGGTAATAAAAAATATCAACAGAGAAGTGGTAACTATCAGAAGCAACCGTTTTCAAAGCAGTTTTCAAGAGGAAATCTCAAAATTTTCCCTGTGAAATCTGTTCGAAGACAAATCACAGTACATGTGAACGTTGGTCAAAGAAAAGGAATTTAAAGAAACCTGAACACGCCTTCGTGATAGAAAAGTGTACAGTGATAGCCGATTAAAAAATTTTAGACAGCTCATTATGGATCCTTGATTCAGGAAGCACTTCACACATGTGTAATGACGAAAGGAAATACATGGAATTGTCAGTGTCGTCTGATCCTGATTCATTGAAACTAGCAGCTAAAAATCAATTTACTTCAATTGACGCAAAAGGAATGGCAAAACTGAACACAAATAAAAGTGGAACTATTAATCTACCAGATACTCTATATGTTTCAGATTTATTCATAAATCTACTTTCTATTGGAAAAATCACAGAAAAGGGTTATTCTGTACCTTCAACAAAGAATAAGCCATTACCTCAGATCAAACTGGATGACCAATAGTAATAGCTAATGGTTTGTATTATATAAAATCTAAAGAACAAATCAAATGAAAAAACCTACCTGTGTTCCGACACATATCCCTGGCATCAAAAGTAAACGAAGCTGATCTAAAGCTGGCTCTTCGTGAAAAGATTTACAATTTAAGAGTCATGCATCTTTTGAATGTGAAGTTTACCTTGCAGGAAAGTTTACAAGACCTTCATTTCCAACCAGACAAAATGACAGATCGAATGAAACACTAGAAATTGTCCATTCTGATGTTTGTGGACCTATGCGATTCGCATCACACGAGGGAGCAAAATATTTTGTTACCTTTATTGACGACTATAGCAGATAGTGCCGAGTATATTTTTTAAAGGCAAAAACTGAAGTTCTTAGCTACTTCAAAGAATTAAAGAACGAAGTGCAAACGTTCACTGGAAAGAAGATAAAGGCACTTCAATCTGATAATTGAACTTCAGAGTACTGCAACAAAGAATTTAGCGAATATCTAAAAGCGTGTGGCATACAGAGAAGACTATCTACGACTTATACTCCACAACAAAATGGAATCAGTGAAAGGAAAAACAGAACATTAGTTGAAAAGGGTAGATGCCCTCTCATCGATGCTCATCTATCTGAAAAGTTTTGGACAGAAGCTTTAAATACGGCCAACTATCTATGCAACAGATCACCTTCGAGAGCTATAAATCATGAAACGCCTTTCAAGAGATGGCTTGGACATGTACCTTCCGTAAGACATCTGCATGTTTTCGGATGAGTTACCTATATCTTGGGCAAAAAGCCAAGAAGAGGAAAACTGGAACCCAAAGCAAAACTTGTAATTTTTGTTGGCTATTCAAAAATCTCAGAAGCATGCAGAATCTGGATACCTGATCAAAGTAAAGTAGTTGTGACAAGAGATGTAAAAGTCCTCAACAAAATTTATCTGCAAGAATCTTCAAATCTACAAAATGATGCTGTTGAAAAGGATTTTTATATAATAGAACTGAATCATCAAACTGTTGAAAAAGAAGCACAAGAAGAAAGTGATGTCAACCAAGAGACACCAGTACCAGATAACTCCCAGTTAGGAATAAAGGAAGTCCCACCAAGACTGAGACCACAACGGAGCAAGAAGGTCCCAACCAGATTTAATGACTTTGTCTTCTCCATTAAATCAACATGTGATGAACCAGAAATTCAGAGACTTAATGATACAGCTCCAAGTAACAGTGCAATAAATTGTGCCTTTCAAGAGGAATCTTCATCTAATGAATCACTGGATGTCTGGGACAATGCAATAAAGGAAGAAATAAAAGCTCATTTGGAAAATGATACATGGATTCTTATTAAAAGAGAAAAGGACATGAACATAGTAGGATCAGATTAATATTAAAATCTAAATATGACGCTCAAGGAAATCTAGAACGTCGAAAAGCTAGATTGGCTGCCAAAGGATTTACACAATGTCCAGGAGTAGATTATGAAGAAACCTTTGCACCAGTCGCTAAGCTAAGTTATATAAGATCTATTCTTGGTATAGCAGTGGAAGAAGATATGGAGATAAATCAGCTAGATGTATCAACTGCTTTTCTGAATGGAGAACTAGAAGAAAAAATATACATTCAAGTTCCAGATTCACTGAAAGATATCTATGTGACATCAGTGAAGAAGAGGCCTGACAACCCTCAGTCAACAATATATGTGAAAGCAAGAAACGTGTTGGAAGACTTGAAGAGCTGTAAAAGTGAAAGTCTGTCTTCTGAAATAAGCACTTTCTGTCTTAAAACAACCGGGAAGACAATGGTTTGCCAAATCAGACTCTAAATTGAAAAGTTTAGGTTTCAGACCTTCTCATGCAGACTCTTGTGTATGTACATTTGGATCAGGGGGAAAAAGTTCTACTAGCTGTAAACGTTGATGACATCCTGATTGCCTCGTCAAACAAATTGACTATGAGCAACCTCAGGAAGGATCTGATGGACACGTTTCAGATGAGAGACCTTGAGCATTTAAAATACTGTCTTGGTATTTAATTCAAGAGAATATATGGTAAAATTAAAACCTGTCAATCCAGGTACTTAGAAAATCTGCTCAAGCGTTACAACAGAGTGTAAACCAGCAAATACACCGATGGAAGTTGGTCTAAAACTAACCAAAAATGAAAGAAAACAAGAAAATCTTCCCTACCATAACTTTATTGGAAGTCTTATGTACTTATCTGTAGCAACAAGACCAGATATCACTCATGCTATAAGTTATCTTAGTCAGTTCAAACAATGTTATGGCAAACAACACTGGACAGCGGCCAAGAGGGTTCTACTATACATAAAAGGAACCAAGGAGCCTGGTCTATGTTTCACCAGAACTAGCAAGCCCATAATTGGTTATGCTGATGCAAACTTGGGATCCTGCCCTGTGGACTACAATTCATACATTGGCATACCAGCTACTTGCTGGTTCAGTTCATTTGGGAATCTAGAAAGCAAAGGACATCAGCCCTATCAACTGTGGAAGCAGAATATATGTCTATGACTTATACTGCAAAAGAGGCACTTCATTTGAAACAACTTGCAAATGATTTTGAACTAAAATACAGTAATACACTAATCCTAAAAGATAATCAGGCTCTCAAGGATCTAGCAGAAAATCCAATAATTGGTTCTCGTTCAAAACACACAAGCATCAGGGAATACTCCATAAGGGAAACCGTGATACGAGTAGACAGCAAGATTACCTACTGCAGAACAGAAGAAATGGCTGCAGACATTCTCACCAAAGCCGTGCCTGCATCAAAGTTTATGTGTAGATACCATTTGGAACTTAAATAAAAATGTTATATTTTCTTCTTCGTCCTTGTTCCTTAGTGGGAGTTTTGCCAAATAAAGACATTCGCTCTCAAGGACTCAGTTTGTTGAGGTTGTGTACCCTGTCTTATGGTGACCAATTGACAGACTTTCGTTTTTATTATTATCACGTTGCACTGCTTAAAATAGTTGCCTTCACCTTACTATATTGTATCATTTTGTATGTGTAATTGTATACAATGTGTCTTATACTAAATAAATACAACAAATCTTCCAGTACCACGGACAGACATAACGCTCCAGACCATCACCATTGAAGGGTGTATCACAGTTGGTTGCACTCACAGAGGATGAAACTCTTCTTCAGTTGTTCTCCGGATTTACTGACTGCTGTCGTCAGTAACTTAAAATTTGGATTCATCACTAAAGCACACCAGGAAAGAGAAATCCATATTAATGGTAGCTACTGGCCAACAATATACCAAATATGTTGTCCCGAATAATACCTTTGTGTAGTCCATGAAGGTTATCCATAATTGAATTTGGTTATTAAACTAAATTATCTTTGCGAGAAGGAGTAACGCAGTGTATCACATTAATTACCCTTTTCCAGTTTAAGACCAATGTTTAAGTCCCTTTACCCGGTCGAGTCTCTTTCTTGCCCCATCTGAGGTGAGCTTTGCTGTTCTCTGGGGTTTCGAGCGTTCAAACTGTCATCGAACAGGGTTATCCTGATAGTTCTTGCTGATACTTCTAAGCATCTAGACTACTAAATTATTCCTCAGGTTTCTACTAGTAAATTTTTGGTTTCTGCGTGCTTCAGCCATAACTTTTTGTACATATCTAGGGCTCAACTTGCTTTTCCTCCCACATTTCTTGTTTCGCTGTGACTGATATATATCAAATCTTTTCGTCCATTTTTTAGATTCTGCTTACAGACTTTTGTGATATTTTTAGTCTCTGTGCTACTTAATTTTGTGTATACCGTCCTTCTGCTATTAGTCACTTCTTAATACCAATTTTTCTAGGCGATGAGTCACTTTTCTTCCCTATAACCTCAAATCTCTTTAACATTAAACCTCACAGCTTCTCTAGTCTTTCACTGCATGCATAGAACCTTAAATATTTAGTATAATACAGAAGAAGTCTATAGACAAAATAAAGCAAAGAGTTCTAAAGATAAGCCTTTGAAATTTCCAATAAATGTGCATGGGCACATATTAATTAAACACCATAAATGTACTCTTACGGAAGCTGACAGTCAGCTTAGCAGTTATGCAAGCATATGCTTACAAAAGGATCCCACAAATCACCATAAAATATCCCTGAATGATTCTTATGTATCATTCAATCCCTGTTACATCCAATGTTGTCATCAATTCAAAGTTAGGCTGAAATAAGTTCATTTTTATGACTGATATTCAGCTTAGTCTAATAATTTGGCCAACTCTGTACATGATTGATAATCGTTCCCAGGATAGTTTAATCCTGTTGTGAGCAACAAGGTGGGGCTGATTCCGATTCAAATTCATATCCATTCACCAGAAGAATTCATTCAGAATTTTGGAATCACCAAAATAATATAAATAAATGTGTGACAATGTGTGGCAATGTGTGACAACACCAGTCGCCAGGTGTTAAACAATACATTTCTGCACATTAGTTTTGATGAACTAACTTTATATAGCAGCACTAACTTAATGACAATAAACAGAGAGTAGTGAAAAACAATGCGCATCCCTCGCCTCTCGCCACGTTTTAACAGTTTGCACTGTTTTATACTGTTTTATTACGGCTGAAGCATGATGAAATTCTTACTGCTTGTTGCTTTTAAATTGCTTATAATGCTTTGAACTATTGAGATATCTGAGATGTACAAGAAAGAGTCGTGAACATCGCATTATCCAAAGAGGTGTTTGTTTGTTTGTGTGTGTGTGTGTCTGTGTGTGTGTGGTTTAACACCCGTTTTTACTACATACGGCACCCCAGGCGGTGACACTGATTACACGTGAAATGAAGATGGAGCACCGGTGGAATGATATGGCGGGGAAACCAGAGATCCCGGAGAAACACGCCCCATCGCCGTGTTTTCCACCACAAGCATTATCAGAAGATAAAAAAATAATGATCATGAGAATTCAGCCTAGGATTTTCAGATGCTCCGCTTTTCCCTAGTCCTCCGTTTCTTCTCCCTAGTTTAGTTCCTCCATTTATTATTTACCCGGAGTACGCAAGTATCCGTTTTTATTTGCCTACTGTGAATTATTGAATAACATATAATGACTTAAATATTCTCATAACGTTTATGTAAATGGCAGTACGTTTTGTTCCATTTCGCGAATGCTGGTAGCAGAAGTGCCTTCAAAATCAAAGTAGGCACATGTGTGTGCCGTCATGTAGCAGCAGAGAGGGTCATTTCTGCCAGGGATAATAAGGGAATTTAATGTCTTTCTGATTTTGTCTTTCAGTTCCTTTCAGTTCCACTTCCGTTACCGTTCTACTCTATGTTTTAAATCTGTTTTAAGCGTGGTTGTTGGAAGTTAAAACTAAATTGTTGGTGATCATGTACAACAATATTTGGAAAATGTTTGAGTGTGAAGACGATCCATCAAAGACTCCTCCACGGAAGAAATTGAAGAAAAAAACATCATCTAACATATCTCAAGAAATGGGGAGATTTCCGTGGGTAAAGCCGGCATCGAACGAGAATCGGGCTTTTGTACCACGTGCAGGAAATATTTCAGTATTTTACATGGTGAACAAAGTGATTTAAGCAACATGATGGTTATAAGGGGCATCTAATCAAGGAAAAATATAATGTTGGAGTTGGAAATAAACTTACAAATTAGTTAATGTGAACAGCAAACAAGAATATGACAATATCACAGCGTGTGAACTTGGTTTAGTGTACCACCAGTGAAACACAATTTAAGCTATTCTAGATGGACTGTGGAAATCAATTCTGTTCCATATTTTCAGTGATTCTGCGATTGCTTCCCAAGTTTCATGTGGGCGCACTAAAGTGGAAATGATAGTGAAGAATGTTCTTGCTCCTAAAACTGTTAATGGCCTTGTATCCACTTTAAGATGTCCACAAAAACCTTCTAGATTTTTTCAATGGCTACCGATGCATAAAACAGAAACAATCGGAAAATGTTCCCAGTTTGCATCCGGTACTTTGACCCTTTAAAGGGAGTGCAAAATAAGCTGCTACATTTAGTGGAAAGTGCTGAGGAAACATCTATAGCAATTCCTGGTTTAGTGCAGCAGAGCCCATAGAAGCACAACTTAGACGTTAATTATGTGTCTTCATATTGTGCAGACTAATCAAACAAACATTCCGTGTTTCAGTTATTAAGACATAAAAGCCCTAATTTAATAAAAGCTGATAGCTCTAAACGTAATATATAACTCAATTACGCATGTCATTGACATAATGGATAATGACGTAGAAAATGTAATTTTAAAGATTTATAACTACTTCTCTGTCTCTACCAAAAGAAGGGAAGAATTAAATTCCTTCTGCAAATTTATGAATTTGGAGTGCACTGAGAGTTTTAGGCATGTTCCAAGTAGGTGGCTCTAATTAAAGCCAGCCATTTCACGACTGCTTCAGAATTGGGAAGCGACTAAAAGTTATTTCAGTAGCATTCCAGACTATCCAAAACTATTATTTAAAATTTTCATAAACAATGATGCAGAGGAAGTGATACTGTCAGAAATATACGTATATTTTCTAAGCAATTATGGAAGTCAGCTCCAAATGGTAACTAAAATACTGGAAAAGTAAGACTCAACTATACTAGAGTCATATAAACAGATGGAAATTCGCAGTGGTAAAATTCAGTAGATAATAAGACAGCTTTCTTTGGTAGCAAGGCAAAAGAACTCATCAATGGATTGTCAATGCCACTACAGAAAAAGCTTATTGCAGACATGAACAGGTTTTATAATAATATGCTTCAGTATCTACAGGAAATATATGATGTGAGAAATGACAATTCCTACTACCAATAGAAGCTGCTAGTGCGCGTAAAAGATGTGAACGACATATTCGAATAGAATGATGTTCCAATGAATATTTTGCATGATAATGAAATTGCAAGTTAGATTTCAATGGTTTGAAGCTAATATAGTGCTTTATCTTTATTCTAAAGATATTTATTTTGGGGATATGTTTTGAAATGCTCATTAATGTATGTTAGTGCTATTAAACTTCCCCATCCGCCTCCTGCAACCGCAAAACGTCAGAGCCGGAGATCAAACGGCCACACTGTAGTATTTCTACCTTCATCTCGGATTTCGCCACCAAAATCTGACACACTCATTCACACACCATAAAAGAAACGTGTCACAGTCATGCCCGATTCCACCAACAAATTTTAAGACTTAACACAAGTTTAGCAATAGTGAAAACAAGAATTGCATTTCATCAAAAAGTGTTAGCGTAACACTCGTTTTAAATCTCATGTTAAACTAACAAGCCGAATTTCTAATGTTAAGTCCTTAACAATTGTAAACAGTCAAGATGGCGAGCATGAACTCAGCTGTTGATGTCGATTTGCTGTATTTAAGACCGTCTAAATGGTGGAGAAAGAATTGTTAATTGAAATGGTGACGAAGTGTAAGGATATCGTGGAAAATAATAGGACGGATGCAGTGAATGTAAAAGAGAAAGATGTCGCGGGGAAAATATTGGAAACGAATTTAATTCAAATGTATGTGTCACTACTACAGGCACCAAACAACTTGTCAGTATTACGTAAATTTAAAACGAGGTGCGAAAAGAACAAGTGCCTTAAACGTTTCAAGACGGGAGGTGAACAATGTATTATCCACATAATTCAGTGAATTATAAAATCGCAAAGTTATTAATACTTGAAGCAAAGGCGAGATCGGCATATTCCTTTCGATGTATATTCTAACTCATTATTACGTAAATTTGTGCGAAAAGAACAAGTGCCTTAAACGTTTCAAGACGGGAGGTGAACAATGTATTATCCACATAATTCAGTGAATTATAAAATCGCAAAGTTATTAATACGTGAAGCAAAGGCGAGATCAGCATATTTCTTTCGATGTATATTCTAACTCATTATTACGTAAATTTAAAATGAGGTGCGAAGAAGGACAAGTGACCTGAACGTTTCATGACGGCAGGTGGACAGTGTATTATCCACATAATTCAGTGATTATAAAATCGCAAGGTTATTAATACTTGAAGCCAAGGCGAGATCGTCATATTCCTTTCGATGCATGTTTTAACTCAGTATTATGTAAATTTAAAACGAGGTGCGAAAAAGGACAAGCGACTTGAACGTTTCAAGACGGTAGGTGAACAGTGTATTATCCACATAATTCAGTGAATTATAAAATCACATTTATTAATGCTTGAAGCTAAGGCGAGATCGTCACATTCCTTTCGATGCATGTTCTAACTCAGTATTACGTAAATTTAAAGCGAGGAGCGAAGAAGGGCAAGTGACTTGAACGTTTCAAGACAGGAGGTGGACGATGTATTATCCACATAATTCAGTGAATTATAAAATCGCAAGGTTGTTGATACCTGAGGCAAAGGCGAGATTGCCATATTCCTTTCGATGCATGTTCTAACCTCTCTTATACTTCCGCAGTAATCTTCATAGCAACACGTTTCGACAGTCTATACCTCCGTAAAACAATTTTCTTCGGATAGTTCCTCAAAATAATTTCTCCTCCTATGCCGTACTCTATTACGAATGCCATTTAGACGGTCTTAAATACAGCAAATCGACATCAACAGCTGAGTTCATGCTCGCCATCTTGACTATTTACAATTGTTAAGGACTTAACATAAGAAATTCGGCTTGTAAGCTTAACATGAGATTTAACATGAATGTTACGCTAACACTTGTTGGTGAAATGCAATTTTTGTTTCAACTATTGCTAAACTCGTGTCAAGTCTTAACACTTGTTGGTGAAATCGGGCATTAATGTTGGCTATGACTGCTATGACTACAACAATTCCTTTAATAGGTCTGGCATTTGTTGATGTTATTATGTAACCATTGACAACTGTACTAAGATTGAAATAAATGAGAATTATGTTCTCATATATTAACGAGCGTGTATTTAATTTAATTTGATACATTTTATTATATGATCTGAACTGCAAGAGTTTGACCTATTAACATTTAGCGACCGCGACGGGATAGCTTCTGGCTGTGCAATAATAATACGAAGGTAAAATAAGATTACTAGCGGATCACTGTTTGACATGGCTGCTGTTAATTCATTTTTGAAAGAAAGAACATAGTTATGATGTTTATTTACAAGAGCATTCAACGTATTCAAGAACAAAGTTGCCGTGGAAAACGTGACACAGGATGATGTTTTATCAGCTTTTAGCTGCTGAACGACAGCACTATTAGTGCTGGAAGAGAACATTCATGAAGCAGGGTACCATGTCTAGTAGCATGAAGGCAGCATGTCTGCCTCACGTTCAAGAGGTTCCGAGTTCGAATTTCGTTCAGGGTGAGTTACCTGGATACGGTTTTTTCGGGGTTTTCCCTTATCCTGCAAGACGAATGTCGAGTAACTCTTAGCTCCATGGACCCCGGATTCATTTGAGCTTCATTTCACCAATTTCATTCACCGTCCGATATGACTTAACGTTGGAGGACGTAAATTGCAAAAAAAAAAACTGTGTATGGCATTGGGGCCTTAGATACGAGATTGTAGGTACAAGAAATTTACTGCATATCAAGTATCGAATGATCCTTTTTCAAGTATTTAGAAGATTTATCTCGCATAGAGGAAAGCTTTCCACAATTTGTAGTGACAACGGGACAAACTTTAGTGGTACAAATAATATGATGACTAAGCATAACTGGTAGAAGATGGGGTCTTACTGCAGAGTTCAAAGTTTCTGTGGAAATTTAATCCTCCCATTGCCCCGTGATGGGGTGATTGTTGGGAAAGGATAATGGGACTGATAAAAGACCTGCTTCATAAGGTTTTTGGGGAAAACTTCACTAAAATCTGAAGAATTATTGACGCTTTTATGTGAATGTGAAGAAATTATTAATAGTCGTCCTTTAACATCGTACACGGAAAATCCTGATAACTTGAGAACAATCTCACCCGCGATGTTTCTTCAAGAAGGATATGAGATAGGAGTACCAGCCCTAGATGGGATAGATGGAACTTAACTGAGTAAGAGTGTGGCATATAAACAGCAACTGAGAAATGCCCTTCACCAGAGATTTTGCAAGGGGTACATTGGTCAGCTTCAGTTTAAGCAGGATCAGCATGACAAAGTTAGCAGAGGTGATGTTGTGCTACTGCAAATGAACTTTCTGAATAAACTGGAGTGGTCGCTCGGCATTTTTGAAGATCTGTTACCTGGGAAGGACGGGCGTGTGAGTTGTGACACTTCGCACAAAGAACGGTGTGATTATGGGTCCTGTTTAATGTTTTATCGTATTAGAATGTCTCCTGTGGTGTGAAGAGACCGAGCAGAAGAATGATGCTTCAAAGAGGGACACTGACTTGGAGATCAACCATACTATATGTGGAAGAGTAATAAAACGACCAGGACGATTCTTGCAATGAATAACTGACAGCTGCAATTTTATTGAGGACTAAAATTGCAAGGTGGGAGAATGTTGGGAAAGTTGATATATTTTATGTTGACTATGACTACAAGCATTCCTTTAATAGGTCTGGTATTTGTTGATGTTATGACGTAAGCTTTTGCGTGTGCACTAAGATTGTAAATAAACGAGAAATATGTTCTAATATATTAACGCGTGTTTTTAACTGAATTTGATACCTTTTATTGTATGATCTGAACTGTAAGAGTTTGAATTAATAACAATATACATACAACTCTTTCTTCATCAGCTTTCCACAATGTGTTGAAAACAGAAAAAATTTGGTACTATTTACCTTTATAAGAATCTAATGCTTTGCATAATTTCCTCACTCCGAAACTAGTTCTTGCAGCGCAGTTATCAGAATAATACTGTACTTTTAGTGGGCGGTTACAAACAATAACAACCGTCACATTTCATGAACAATTTTGGGAAGCCTGTTACATCGCTGTCTCCATTTCTGTTCCCTTCCAGATGTTCAATTCAGAATTCAAGTATCCTGATATGCCGTACATGTACTTACTGTTTTAAAGCATATGACCAGTGCTTCCACAAAAGTAGAAGTTTAAATGAAATTACGAATATAAGAGATATCACGAAAATAAATAAAATAATGTACATTACCCCCTTAATAAACACATTGCGGAAAGAAAGAAACAAGCGAACAAACTATTATATCTCAGTTTTCGTCACACATACACAAAAAGATAAACTTCCTAGTATTGTTAAATTTCTATCAATCGTTGAGTTTTATACTAATTATTTTTGTGTGTAGAATTTATTTTTTTTCCAACGAAAAATTAGCATGCCGTGGCTCTGGCCACGCCGTGGCTCAGTGGTTAGACCGCTTGGCTCTCACCAAGGCGGCCCTGGTTCGATCCCAGGTGACCGCAAAGTGAGATTTGTGGTGGACAACACGGCGTTGGAGCGGGTTTTCTCCGGGACCTCCGGTTTCCCCCGCCATCTCATTCCACCGGTGCTCCATCTTCATCTCATGTATCATCAGTGTCACCGCCTGCAGTGCCGTATGTAGTAAAAGCGGGCGTTAAACACTACACATCATCTCACTGCCTTGGCCCTTGCTATACCACAGGTACCAGCCGATAATTTATTTTCTGTGTTATTTAAATGGGTACTAGAGCTAAAATAATCTACTTTTCAAAAACAATCCTGAAAAACACACGTAAAGATCAACTTTTTATTGAACATCAAGTAGGACTGAAACCCTAAAATTATGTTTATTTCGCGTTCTTCAGTTAACTGACTCAGCTTCAATTATCTCTAGTAATAACTTTCTTGATAATTAACTAAATATTTTAGTGGTAAGGAGTATAAACTATATGGTTTAATTATGGCCTTTATTAGCAAATAATTTAGATCTCTTTCACGAATGTCAGTTAAAATTTCACTGAACAGGGAATTTAATTGTGAGTAATTTGTGACTTAAAATAAAATTTAATTTGTAATCGCATTTGCGATTTTGATAAGCTCTTCATTTTTGTTCTTCCCATTTTCATTAAATAATCACAAGTTATCATTAAAAGATTTTCTGAATTACTACTCTATTTCCAAAATATTTGCCAAAAGCGATACATAAATGGAAATTATGGTACATAAGGTCCTCAATATATGTATTTGCGACAACACTTGAATATTTTACATCAGTGCTGCTACTCAGGCCAGGCTGGTGAGCAAAATAATGTGTGTGCAATTACAAAAGTGCTTCAAGCAGTAAACAATAATCCCGATTAGCGCGCTTTGAAAACCGAGATCCCACAACATTCTTCGCTGCGTTGACTTTGAATTTATGAACAGAAACGAATGGCATTTTTATCAACATTTGCCACACCATGTGAACCGTGTCCTCTGATGTCACAGCGCACGGACAAAGTTCACAAATATCACAAGGTTTAACACACAGAGGTTCCTTTACTTTTCGTGTGAAATGAAAGACACAGGACAAATGAAAGGAGAGCGCGACGGGTGCTATGAGTGTTACGATTCCCAATATTGCTGTCATCATTAAGTGCTTTATGTGGCGTTGCCTCGTCATGCATTACGATTACAGTGTCCACAGGATATAGATATTTCTCCCGAATACCATATCTTAACATTTGCACAAGGACGTCACTGCCTCACTGTGCGCTAATTGTTCTGCCCTGTGTACAGATAGCACGCATAACGTGATATTCCATGATTACCACCAGTTTCATCGGGAATTAACTTCTAAATTCATATATTGCGATTATTCCTGTCTGAAAGTGGTCGCCGTCTTTCTGCCAGCGTTCTGGATGGTCGGATCATGTTGCATATTACAGTTAAACTTCCATCAGTGCAGACAGTAATCGCTGCGATGCGTTTGTGTTTATTTAAACTTATGTACGTAATTTCTTGCAGATGGTGCGTTTCTTTATGCCACCTGATACTTTTATCTCCAGTAACTACCATCACCTGATTTCATCGAGCAACTGCTTTATCATAGCTGCTTGGTCCTCACACTGACGGGTGATGCCCAGCTTTTACCATCACCAGTTGCCACACCTACTTGCTGAAACTGCCCTGCATGCAATGAAATGCATTATTCTAATGCGTCCGGATAAGGTTTTGTTTTCATAGTTTCCTTAACCTGGAAGATGAAGGACCTTCCACAAATTCCTTGGAAATTCTCCGGCATTTCTACCTCAAATAGCGGTTATATTGTTCTGTATGCTTTACTCAACAGAAATTACTCCCTTCTCTCAGGAAGCCCGCCACACAAATGGTTTCAGAGTGCTCTTCGTGCTACTACCAGCAAGCGCAGCGCCATTTGTTTTTGCAAATATACAAATGCATAGCTTACATATGAAAGAAACGGCAGTTTGTGATCATACGAGTTTATTAGTATGGAAAAAAATGTTGAAATCACACTCGGCCCACCCCTTGTATGTATACGCTGTACATATAACACAATCTATACATAAGAGATCTACGTTTCTTGTTTCTTGAGCAAGTTTCTGGTTTAACAGCTATACACAAATCATACGGAAGGAAGAGGACTTCTCCAGAATATCCAGGAAACTAGAGAAATACATTTCATTCGTCATGAATATACCTTAAACATAGAGCGTTTTAATCAAAATTGTCGGAGAAATTTCTGAAAAAAAAAACCTTTTATGAAAAGTTTCCATGTAAATGTTAGTCTGAATTGGAGGTTTTTCTTAGATATCTCTGTGTTCGACATTTGAAAGATTGACACTAAATTTTTAATTTAATCAGCCTTTTGTTTTTGAATTATGTTTTTCACAGACACACCCAGAACACTTGTGGATATGGATGATGATGTTGATGGTGATGATGATGATCATGATGATGATTTATATAAAAGGGCGCTTAACTGCATGGTCACCAGCACCCTTTCAAAAGTTAATGATGGCAATAGTCAGGGATAAATTATCCCAAAATTAAAAAACCGAAACAAAATGGCAATAAAACAAAGAAGCACAATTAGGGGTAAAAAAACAATGAAAAACTATAAAAAACAATTAATAAAAGGGGCCTAAAATATTTTCAATACAAACTTAATTTGACATAACAGGCTACCTGCCCAACGGTGGTTGAATCAATTTATTCCCTTTTTACGGGGTTTGCTAGAATTTTCAGCAAGTTTATCTTGCCTTTTTCTCACTGTCGTTCTGGTAGTCAGGACATATGAATGTCATTTAAATATAATGGCGCAAAACTGCACGGTCATCAGTGCCCTTTCAAAAACTATATTATGGCAATAGCCAGAGATAAACTTATCTAAAGTTTAAAATATCAAAACAAAATGGAAATAAAATAAGCACAATTAGAGATAAAACAATGAAAAGCTATAAATAACATTTAATATACCTCCAAAAGGCATAAAAAAGATCGTTTCCAATATTATAATTGCATGACAAAACAAACTACAGATGTATTTTTTTTTATCTTCAAATGTACAGAGCGATGCGCAGTGGCATCTGGACGAGTCCGATTCAGAACGGTTGCAACTGGAGGGGAGGGCAGGTCAGTTCCGTACAGTATCAGTTGCGAGAAAGTGAACACGTGCAGAGCTACTGAGTGGTACTACACCTTTTTTCAAAAAGTGCGTGTTTCCTGGTTCCCAGAGAGCATTTAGAAATGGCGCCTCCTAGCAGCAAATTAGGAAATAAGGTGCTACATTCTCAAACACGAGAAGTAATAAGCAATGCGTATGCATTTATGAAAAAGGAACAAGGGTCTGGGTCTGCTCTGAAAATCTGGAAAAGGGTATCAGAGGCAACAGGTGTGTCTGTAAGCAGTGTTAGAAGAATTATTAGGGAAACGAAAACCATTGATTCTGGTGCAACGACGTCATTTTCTACCCCAGGTAAAAATATCTAGAACAGCAAAAACCTAATTTGGATGGCTTTAATGAAGAAGTAGTTAGGCGAACTGTCAATAACTTTTACTTCACAGAAAAACAACGACATACTCTGAATAAAGTACTTATGAAGCTTCAAAATTCCATTGACTTCCAAGGCAGTGTCTCAACATTAAGAAAAGTTCTTTTGAAGCAAGGATTTGGGTGGAATAAAACCAAACACAACAGACTAATTTTAATGGAACATCAATACATACGGGCAAAAAGACATAAATATCTGCGAGATATTCAAAGATACCGCAATGAAGGTCGCGATATAGTTTATATGGATGCAGTGGCAGCTGGTGGATTAAATTATTGGTGGTGCACAAATTAAATATAAACTACAGAGTAGTAGTGACTCACCTATTTATACAGAAACTCTGCTCTCTTCTCCTTAGACCTGGCGAATCTATCGATAACTTATGCGCTGAAGTCGCTGATCTTCATAACAAACTCCCTCTCAATTGAAAGTATTGCTAATGGTGACAATCGGTCCTGTGACATTGTGTTCCTAAGGAAAGTTTTTAGTCTTTTTGAAGTTGAGAAACAGCGTTCTGCTTCGGCGGTAGACATTGGCATAGTTAACAGCACTCGCAGGAGTTTGACACATTCGCTGAATGTAGCACATAAATTGTTTTCCTTAATGAAGTCTATCAAGCACACAGCGCCGGACATTCAACGAAATTCCTCTTGATTGTAAATTACAGTCAGTTCTCTACGAATTTTTGTTCCAATGATAAAAGGATATAACCTTATTGTTTCTCTAAGGGAATCCTCTGGAAATGTCTTATCATAGTCGGAGAAATCTTCTTGATGAAGCAAAGTCGAGGCTACTAGATGCCCCGGGAAGCTAAATCTGTCCTTTGCTTCTCTAAGAATAATGTCACAAACTTCAAGAGCTTCTCTTCTTTTCACATCATGATCTTCTATTCTTCTCCTCTTAATTGCAGTCTCTTCGTGTTCCTCAATATCCACGCTATTTCTTACCTTTTGCACTTCCCTTTCAAATGCGTTTAGCTGGGTGAGGGCGAATGTTGCATTGCAGTCTCGTTTCTGCAGCTGATTGTACAAAATGTCCACATTTGTGGAACAAAGACAGCCAGAACACAGAATTATCATTTTTCAAATTCGCCATAAACCCAGAAGCCTGAACAAGTATGGTGTTGTTTAACAGACCTCTCTTCTGAATAACCTCTATGCATTTAATTAAATTCTCCCTGTGTTCGAAAATGGTATTGACGATCCATGAATGAAAATTCCATCGTGTCGGAACAGAACGTGGCAATTGTTTTTGCAGAACTTCATCAGGCACTGCTGTTCTTTGAAAAGAATTTTAAAAAAAAAGTGCATATTCCTTATAAATTGGCAAAAATATCGTCACACTGGTGTTTACTGAGGCTGCATTTGTATTATTAAATTAAGTTTATGTGCTTGGCAATGTATATAAGAGGCACAGGGATACTTCTCTTTCACAATTGCCTGAACATCGCGTTTCCTACCTCCCATGACGGATGCACCATCATAGGTCTGTGCTATAAGTTTATTCGGGCACGCTGACAGTTGCAGATTAAGTTCAGATTTAATGACTGTGGCAAGAGAGTCTGCATCATGATCAGCAGGTTCAACAAACCTCCAAAGTCGTTCTACAGGCTTGTCGTTCACAAGATATCTGTAGATAATAACCATAGATACACTGAAGAAACATCAGTGGTTTCATCTGCTATAACAGCAAGGAATTCTGCATCATTAAGCTCCCTCATTATTTCCTCTTTGGCATACCTCTAACACACACTGAAGAATTTCATTTTGTATAGTTTTTGAAGTGCCTTAAAAACAGCTGCTTTTTCCAGATGGCCCTTCAGGACACTATCGAGATCAGCGCTGAAATCTATTAGACCTCGAAAGATACCAGGGTTTTGTGATGTATCAGATTCATCATGACCTCTAAAAGCCAGCTCAAATGTCCCGAAACACCGTAGGTATACAGTTTATTATGATATTCAGGACATATCTATTCTACGTAAGTATATATGAGAACCGAGGGACTTCTAGATGCAGGAGAGGAGTTAGTTATTCACTTAAATGGTGACAGTGGCGATAGTGACAGTGAACAGGAAGAAAATGATGGTGAAGCTGAACATCAATATGAAGCGGATGAAGATGAACCAGAACACCATCAGCAGGCAGAGGATGAAGACCACGAATCGCCATTTGGTATCAGCGAAGTTGCTTCCTTAATTTAGAAGAGCTGCAATACTGGCTACGCAGATCTTCGAGAGTGAGCCTTGACTTGTAAAAGGTAAGCGTAGTTGTAGTTTTTAGTCAACTGTGCAGGGTAATTCCCTCTTGTAATCTTACGCGTGTGACGCATTGTAGTGAGAGGTGCCTATCCCTACCATATTTGTTACTCATCCCTACCGCGCAGGTTTCCTGTCAACATAAAATAATACATCTGTACCTGCCCAGCGGTAATCGTATCAATTTGCTCCTTTTTTGGGGTTGGCTAGCATTTTCAGCAAGTTTATACTGCCTTTCCTCCACTATCGTTCTGACAGTAGGGAGAGGATCTTTCTGTTCCACATCCTCAATGGAGGACGACCGCTTTCCTACTGATAATTTTGATTCGAGGCCCCCGAACCTATCGGAAACTACGATCGGCGAAGTTGAGAGCCGCCGATCTTATTCCTCTCCAGAAGATTCCTTAGAAGATGTTCTCGGAGGAGATGGTCGTGCACTTATACGCTGGTTTTCCTTGGCACTAGGTTTCTTACTCTCCCAGAAGAAGTCGGTTCTTTCATATGAGGCCTTGCACTTTCTCAACGATGCATTATATACTAGTGCTTCACATGTTCTTGAAATATATGCTTTCCGCAGTGACTTGACTAGAACGTTCTTCGTAGGACTGAACTTGGTCGGCGTCCTCACTGTTGTTCGTGAGCACGTGAGTATGTAAATGAATTGACGTTTGTTACCCTCCCAAAATATCGAGAAGGATGAATGGATTTGCCTGATTTTTGTTTTGAAATACTTGTATAAGTCCAAGGAAGTTTTCAAAGGTGAGAAGAAAAGCTGAGGTGATAATGGACGTGTTATTAAGAAGACATAAAAGCATAAACGCAAACATTTACGGTACAAACACACCTTTTATTTTCAACAAACAAAAGCATTATAAAGTACAAAAATATTCCACTTTCCATATTTAATTAAATAACGTTGTTGCTTGTTACCGAGGCTGAATTCTTTTATGTAGCATGATGATACTCCTTTCGAAGATTACACACAAAATTAATTTATGAGCGCATTATAATACCGTAAATATTTAATCACAGACAATTATTGTTGTCAAATATTGGTGAATCCTTGGATATCTTTTTATAATTTGTGTATGTGAATTCCCGAATTTGAATTGAATTGACACAAAATTGAGTACCTTTGTGACTTTGTGAACTTCGCGGAAACCTTTTTACTATCCCAAAGATAAGAGGACTTAAACGCATGTCTAAAATCCTCAAATTTGTGCTGGTACGTTAAACTAATACAATTGACAACTAATATGCAACAAAATCAAAATTACCTAAATATTTTTATCACTTCACACACTCGAAAGAGGGGCTTATTCAACGTGTTCTTCCGGACATAATGCAACAGTACACTAACCATAATTAACTGAGTGAACGAGCAATAAAATAGAGTTGTCGATGATTTCAATGCGACCATACAGAATGTTCTCTCGGGGAGTTGTTTTCCTACAAATCAGTTGACACTGTTATAAATCGGGATGATGAAGTCAACTATCCCAGGGAGATTTTAAATTCATTAGAATTGCCTGGACTCCCAGCTCACTATTTAAAATTAAAATTAGAATCATTGTGATCATGCTGCGCAACATTAACCAACCACGACTGTGTAGCGGAACGAGACTAAAAATCTAATGAGTAACAGCAATCAAAGGAAAGTACAAAGTTTCGATGATTCCAACAGATGTACCTTTAGATTTTAAGGTCTAAAACTTCCCGTGCGTTTTGCATTTGCGATGACCTAAATTAATCGCAAGTGCAGTTGTTGGAAGTTTGCGGAATCAGATGGGAGTTTCCATATTTCTCTCATGGACAATTATATGCGGCGTGTTCGCGCGTCGGAAAACCATCAACTTTATATATTTACGAACCACAAAGACAAAAATATTATTTATCAGAGAACTTTAAATTTATAAATTTAATTGTAACTTTGTGGTATTTAAGCTTCATCCCCAATTGCAGAATAAATAGTTAATCCGCATTTGTTTTCTTTATATAGATAAGTCCAGACAAAGTTTATTGGCGGTACGAAGTTCGTCGGGTCAGCTAGTACACACACACACACACGCACACACACACACCTTCTCATACACATTAACAATATATAAGAGATAAAGAGCATGCCTAAGCATATAAATATAGCGCGGAGATAAAAGGCATGCAGAAACAGATAAAGTTAGATAAAAAGGAAAGTTCTAGTGATATCTTGATTGTCCTACAGAACATTTGATATTTTGTTTGTTTAAGAATATTCCAGAAATATCTAGTTTTTTACGTGTAAGGAAAAAATGGAATTTACCCACACCAGCCCAGGCAGCAGCCCTGGCGATGTTTTGCTGGTCCCGCATAAAGCACCCAGATTCAAGTGGTCGGTACGTTCTATGCGGCGAACCACTGTGGTGTATTGGGGAGGGAGACGTCATGATCACAGTACCCTGACGCTAAACTGTCCATAATTGGTAGTCTTAGGTGATGCGCCGCGCGGTAGGGATGTAATTTGGAAATAATGAATAATCAGTTCTGCGCATAGCGCTTACGTTACTAGAAGTCTAATCTAAGGCTCTTTGTCCCGGTGTACGGTGGGTCAAGTTTTATCTATGCTACTGTGCATAACTTGCAGATATCATATAAAAATCAGCCTGGGGGCGTCATCACTATTTGTATAGCATCTAGAGGTAAAGTCAAGCTTAATTGGTGTATATAGTGAAGAATAATTATTGGATTATGGAATGAATACATCCATCTTAGCGTTAGAGCTGCGACTGTCACTCGTGTCCATTGGTGTGTAACTTGTCATCAGTACGCACATGGTGGCCGGCCTGACTTTACTGATGCAGGTGTGTGCCTGTGCCACTTGTGAGGGGGGCTCTACCTCCGGATCCTCCTTGGCTGGATAGCACAAGGACTTGGAGGGCCGCAGAAGGGCAGTGGTGTATCTTAATGGTGTGTTGTCTGCTAATTGGCTGATTGCATTAGTCTAGTGAGATAGTCATTCACATCTTCGTCATCAGTGTGTTTAGTGATCGGTATGGTCCTATTAAACAGCGACAGGGGCCTTTTGTGTTTGCCTCTATTGGCATCATACTGTCCAAAGTTCAAAATGAGGGGATTAAAGTGATTCTCGTACCTTTTGTACATGTCGAAAGCTGGCCGTTTAATACATTGTTCTGTGGTATGCATGCTGAGATTGTTGCAGATTATATCTCCTGGTGCGATCCGTGGTACTTTGGTGATTATCCTTAGTATTTTGTTTTGAAGCACTTGCAGCTGTTTTATGTGTGATTTTGCGCAGTGCACCACATGGGCTGCGTATGTAATGATTGGGCGAATCAGTGTTTTATAAAGTATTAAACCTAATTTGGTGCTAATTTCAGTGTTTCTATTTAGCAATGGGTATAGCCGGTGAAGCTGGTAGTTGGCTTTTCGTTTGACGCTCCTCACATGTGCAAACGTGAGTTCCTTATCGAGTATAACTCCCAGATATTTTACTTTATCAGTCCACTGGATATTTTCCTGAAATAGCGTGAGTGGCCTTAGGACGACTTTATGGGATGTTCGCTGCGTGAATAAAACCAATTGCGATTTTGTGGCGTTCACTTTTATACGCCAACTTCGTAACCAGCGCCTAAGGTCATCTAGGGCGCTTTGCAGTCGTCTTGCCGCCATCTCCGGTTTCCACGACTGCGTGGTTATGGCCGTGTCAAGCGTATGTTGATAGTTGCGTATTCACGGAAGAGAGAATGTCTTTTATATACAGGTTGAATACTACGGGTCCCAAGATACTCCCCTGAGGAACACCGTCTCTTATGTGTCTTGCAGCTGAAGCGATTTCATTGATTACTACCTCAAAGGTGCGTTCACTTAAGTAATTAGCTATAAGTTTCACGATGGTATCAGGAAAATTCAATATCCTCAGCTTGTATAACAGGCCTGGGCGAGGCCACGCCGTGGCCGGTCGCCCGGGTTCGATCCCAGGCGACCGCAAAGTGAGATTTGTGGTGGACAGCATGGCGTTGGGTCGGGTTTTCTCCGGGACCTCCGTTTTCCCCCGCCATCTCATTCCACCGGTGCTCCATCTTCATCCCATGTATCATCAGTGTCACCGCCTGCGGTGCCGTATGTAGTAAAAGCGGGCGTTAAACACTACACATTTCATACAGGCCTGGGCGATACACCCGGTGAAATGAACGATGGATGTCGAGAAAACCGCGGCTGTGCATCTTAGTATTATAGCCATTCGTAATATTTTCAACAAATCTAGTGAGCTGTAGTGTGGTGGAATGGCTTCCCCGAAAGCCAAATTGTTCATGAATGAGCATGTTGTGCTTTTTGATGTGGGCAATTATTCGCTTTAGTATGAATTTTTCTTCTACCTTACTAACGGTATTTAGTAGGCTGATAGGCCTGTAACTGTTTGGTAGCTTAGGGTCCGACCCAGCTTTGGAAACAATAAAACTGGGGCATGCTTCCATGGATTCGTAAAGTAGCCAAATTGTAAGCATTAGTTTGTGATATCGCAAAGTATCTCTAATGCGACAAAGCTCAGGTTTTTCAGTACAAAATTAGGTATTTTGTCAGGGCCAGGAGCTTTAGTGCCCTTGAAGTTTTCAATTAACCATTTTAGTTCCCCTTTGTTGGTCTTCCGTGCTCTATTTTATGTAGGGTTCGATATAATATCGGAAAAGCTTTGTTCTACTTGAGTACTGAAGTTTACGTCGTTCGGTTCTTGATTGGCACAGCAGATTGCTTCGAATACGTCCGCGAGTACGTTCGCTATATCTTCCGTGGTTTCGGCATATCTATTTGGGGTGTTCGGTATGCTCAGTGGAGGCATCTTGAGTGGTTCCTTAATCAGCCTTTTAGTTAATTGCCAAATCTGGCGGTTGTGCTCTTGCACACTCGCAATGGTGTTTTCCCATTGTTGCTGCAGCATTGCGCTTATTCGCGTCTTTATTTGGCTGTTGAGTGTAGCCTGGTTTACTTTATGTACAATGTTTCTCATACGCTGCCTTTTGCGCCTTTCGCGATCACGCTCTCGCATTAGTACGATTATGTCCGGTTGGTAGTTAATTTCATGTTTTAGTGGGGCTTTTAGTGGGACAGTTGAGCTTATTGCCACCTGTATTGTCATCTCAAGTTTAACAGTCTGTCTACCGTTTCCTGGTTTTGCAGAGAATCGCGGTCCTGGAGGTGATTGCCCAGTTTACATGGTGAAAATCCCTTCTCAGCGGTGGTGATGTGAGACTTGGTGGTTCCTCTATTTCAATTTGGACCGCGTAGTGATCTGATGCTAGACTGTCTATTAGCCGTAGGTTAAATCTAAACGTCGTGTTTTTACAGAGGGCTAGATCTAGTGTGTTTGGTCGTTGTTAGCTGTTTTTGTGTATATATGTATGCTCAGGTGTGCGCGCTATTATATGGTTGTTGTTTAGTATGTGTCTGTGTATGGTGTTGCCAGTCACACAGAGTGGCATCCCCAGCTTTCATATAAGACATTGAAGTCCCTCGCTACTGTGACTTGCCACCCTAAATTAAGTACTGCATCTAAATCTTGATATCACAGTTGTCCCGGTGGTTTATATATGCTCACTACCGTTAGCGGTTGATCTTTAATGTTATTGGAAACTGCTGTTTCCTCCATGTTAGTTCTGGGATAAAGTTTTGGTAATGGTCTATCGAATTGCGTACTAGTATTGCGGCTCCTCCTCTTGCAAATCCGGTTGGGCGGTCAGTGTGGTAAACGCAGTATCCTGGTATGAAGAAACGGGCTTTTTCGTTCAATAACGTTTCATTAAGCAGTACTAGCGTTGCCGGATTGTGTGCTATATGATGTCTGAGTTCGTTTAGTTTAGAGCGCGCTCCTCTGCAGTTCCAGAATAGGAATTTCAAGCATTTGTTTATTGTCCATTGTTGAATGTGGAATGTGAGGGGTGTGCTGTCTATTGCGTCTTTGGTCAACGCGAAATTGCATGTCCGTGCCGAGCAACCACATGTAGGTGCGACATTATGTGCTGTTCTATCGGACACTTGAACTGGAAGTGATGGAACAGAAAGTCGTGTATGCTGAGGAACAGCAGATAACCCGCTTCCACGTCTCCAGGGCCTAGACGGGACAAGAACCACCCTGAGGTGGGGTCTAGAGTGATGGTGCCTAGCTCTCCAGATGTGGGCTTGGATGGCGGATTGTGCGGGGGAGGCATTGTTGTGGTATGTTGCCTCCTCGCTGGTCTGAGTGTCCACTGTGGCTGTGGCTCCTCTCGGACCGGTGCTGTTTGTGTATTGTTTTGTTTTTGTAATTTACGTCCTCCAAAGTTAGGTTATATCAGACGATGAACGGAATGGGTGAAATGATGCTCTATACCCACGCCATCTCCTGACTTAGTGTTTAATTCCTACAAACAGCCTTGTTCTATTAGACGGTTTCGAGTATTGGTAGTGTTTTGTCATTGTTTATTTCTTTTTTGCTATTTCAGTTTAGTGTTTAATAACATTTCTTTATTCACTCAACATCCTGATGATGGGAGAAAAGTATGCTCTGGAAACGTCGGTGTCTTGAAGCCTGAATATATATTGAATATGTTTGTTGCCAGGAAACTTTCAGGTCTTATTTTTATAAAAAATCTTGTTAAATTTATATCTAATCGAACATCACACACTCCAATAGGTATCGCAATTAATTATATGTTATTCTAACAAATTGACGTAAAATTTCGGGACCTTCAAGCAGACAAATGGTTAGATTGTAACCATCATAATAAGTATATTGTGACGCAATCATCGGAACGCCAGACGAACGACAGCTGAGAAGGGACCAGAGGCAGCCGAGCCACACCATCTCATTAATCTCAGTCACTAACTGAGGGGACGATTAGGGGAGTGTCATTTGTCGCTGGCCGCCTCCTCCCCCTTCGCCTGCCATCTGGAATTTTCGCGGTGATTCACGGAAACCAGAGACTTCTAGAAGACAATGATATTCCTATAAAAAGGGCTGGAATGAGTGGAGTCAGGGAGTTCTTGGCAAGCAGCGTAAGAGTGCAGTGCTAGTATACGGACGAGAAGATTGTGTACGGGCATCGGAGGATTGTACGTAATCTCGGGAGCAAAGTGGAATTGTAACGGACGAACTGGTGAATCGTAATTGTGTGCATTACGTAATCATGAGTAATTGGCAAGTGTTCAACTGTAAGTCGGTGGAAATAAAGAACATTCTTGAGTGGTGCAATTGGACTTTTCATTTCACGAACCCTCGAAGTCACAATATTTTACCTGAGCAGAGCTCTACCTGTTATGCTATGCGAGAACTGGCACACAAATGTTCGATGGATACACTAAAATTAACCTTACCATAGAATGGAATATTATTTTAGGGTATTCAGGAAAAATTAAAGGAATACTTCATCTGAAAAGTAAAAGCTTAATAAATAATTTCTAAAAACCGTAGAAGACAATATTCCGAAGATTGTTTTAGAAAACCGAAGATACTAATCCTTCCTTGCATATACATATTCTCTATCTTAAGATTCTTTGTATGCAATCTCACCTCATGTATAACAATAAACGCAAAAAGTTGACAAGCATCATACGTGCATAAACCTGAGCACCAAACTTTTGGAAGATTGATGAAAAAAAAATTAAATTATTGTACCTTTTGTTTTATTGTTGCTTATTTTGTGCGTATTTGCATACGGTAGTGCAGTAAGGTTGTTTTCTTTATTTTTATTTTATTGTCTCTTATTTTATTTTTATCCTATTAGTTGTAGGTTAATTAATCTGAAGAAGTGATGTAATTAGTTTTTGTTATAAAGTGTATAAATTTAAAATTTTGAATGAATGCCTTGTTGTGTATTGTATTTATTTGTTTATTTCATTTTGTATCTACAGACATATTATTTCATATTACCTTTTGTAATGTGTATTATATGTTCAATATTCAAGTACATGAGTTACTAAATTGTACATTTCCTTGACATGTTAAATGCTCACAGTCCTTTGTGGCTACTTTATGCTCACTGAACGAAAGTTATCCATTAAAGGAATATTTACTTTGAAAAAGTTTAAGACTCTGTCAAAACTGACAATAATAATTTTTATTGATATGTTTTATTTGGAGATAAATAGAAAGCATACTTTGAATTCCCTGGGAGTAGCCTTCTATATCCTCGTAATTGGGAAGGAATTTTGTGTAACTATGTATAACGGGTAAACGTAAAACTTTGACGGTATAGAATTCGCCAAAAATTGGGTACTCTTTAAGAAACCAGTTTATTTCATAAAAGTCATGTAGTTCTGTACATGAAATTCTGGTTTTGATTTAGCACTGACTAACAATGTTGGTGACGATAAACGAGTTTGAGACAAACTTTTCTTTTGTCACACGATATATTTGCTATTCCTTCTTGAATATATTTGTGTAATATTGACATTTTCTATTCCATTGGATGATTTCCTAGTAACGAGGTAAACATTACATAGGTTTAATAGCTTATTGCTATACCATATGTCAGACCACTTCAATCCTGATGAAAACTTCTTGGAGGGAATAGCGATTTGTTCCCTCCCAGATGTTTCATTGTGGGTGAACATAGACGTTTTTATAGTGGAAATTAATTCACACTATCCGTGTGTAGGACGCACTATGTTGGCACGTTGGCCATAGCAGCTCAATGGCTGTGTTCAATGGTTTGTGTGGCTGGACGGAAACCAGGAGATTCCTGTTTCAAATCCCGGCTATGGCATTGCATTTTTTCTGTCTGGTCTACCCTTTCACAATTTTTTTAGTGTTAACAGTTGTTATTTTAATGGTTAATGTAAATTGTATAATATTTAGCTGTCCGTGAAAAATGGGATATGTCTAGGATTTATTTACTTATTGCAACTTTGCAGTTTTCAGTCCCGCGCATGGAAACTTAAAATCTGAAGATACTTTAGTATTCATTTTACGTACATAAGAGATAAGGAAGCAAATAAATAAGTTTTGAGAGCTTCCCACTTTAGAAGTAATTTGCTTTGTCCTGAATTCCCCTGTGTTTATTCCGAATATAAAAACGTAATACAAATATTATAGGGCATGTGATTTATATTCAGGTATAATAAATTATTCAAAGTGGAATGTGTCATTAATTTTATTGTTTGCACCTCATAATTGACAGGTCAGACACAGAAACTGGGCCAAATAATGTCCGAGATCACAAGCTGCGATGCCAATATTGAAAGTTCTCTAGATATAGAAAATGCAAATAAAATTCTTGTGTAGTTTGAAAATACAGATTATCGGCTATCTTCCATTGCAGGTGAACTCAACTGCTTACATATTTTTGGTGGCGACTTCTATTTTTTTTTTTTTTTTTTTTTTTTTTTTAATGGAGTTCCCATTTTTTGCATACCTGAACTTTTAGCAGCTATGAGTTGGTTGTGGTTAAATTTAAAGTACGTTTTATCCTGAAAAAATGAAAATTTTATTGCGATTTCATTTTACAACCAAATTATAAATATATTTTAGAAATAATATGCGTATTATGGAACAATTTCTTCCTAGGCAACTCAGAACTCAGAAATTAGAAATTTTCTAATACAAATTAAAGGAAGTTTTTTAATGCAATTTATAATGTATTTCATGCTTCCGTTATTTTCTCTTTTGGACATGTTTTATAACTGTAACTCCCACCAAAGCATTTTTATGAACTGAATATGTGCTTGAAAATAGAAAATGTTGTCAGCATCTGACCATAAGCCGAAAATTTGTGCTAGGGCATCAACATTTCAAAATGGTTGGTGTCCTGAATGCCTGCTTTGTAACATATAACATATTTTTGAGCATATAAAAACCTTCTTTTAGAAGACATCAGTTGTAATAAGGTATTGGAATATATGATAAGCTGAGTTAAACAGCTTGGCTGATATGAAACTATTGGTAGGTACTGGTAACGTAAGTTTATGGAGCGCGGTTCCTGACTTGCCACGTGTTGCCAACGATCCAACGTTTAACACGGGAACTCGGTGTTCTGTGTGGGGTGCACTCGTAAAACTTCTCTTTGGAACAGTCAGGGAAATCCGTGCTCTGGAAACTGTGGTATTTTGTGGTTAACACGTGTGGAAAGTTGTCATTAGAATAAAAG
Organism: Mantis religiosa; assembly: GCA_030765055.1. NCBI lineage: Eukaryota > Metazoa > Arthropoda > Insecta > Mantodea > Mantidae > Mantis > Mantis religiosa. Next base: position 99,791,344 of record CM060947.1, on the reverse strand, counting down.
GAGAATTTAATTGTACACCATGCCAACAATTGGAGTCAAAAGAGATTTGTTGTTTGCGGCTTTAGGGCAGCAATTTACGGATGAGCAATTCAATGATCTTTGTTTTGAGTTTGGTCTGGAACTCGATGAGGTTACAACTGAAAAACAAATGATTACGAAAGAACAAGGTGTTGACCAATCAGTTGGAGCATCTGAAGATGTAATATATCGTATTGAAATACCTGCAAATCGTTATGATCTCCTTTGTTTGGAAGGGTTGGCTCGTGGATTGTTAGTGTTTCAAGGAAAACTAGAACCTCCACATTACCTTGCCCATAAACCAGGTTAGAATGAATGTCGATTACTTTCTGACTTCTGTTGGTTGAATCTTCTATTGCTGTGGATGAGTGGCCCTCGTCTGCTAGGGAAGTGGCGTAAGTGACGCATTGCCAACAGTGATAACATGCATTCGCTGAAGTTACCAACAGGCGTAACCAAACTAGCTGTACTATAATGCATAAGGAAACTGGTTAGACTGAAGTGGGTAAATAGTCCACAGCGCCCCAGTGGGTCCCAAATGGGATTGGGGGTGAGAACTTCAAAATTTTAAATGGTGCAGGGTATATCTGATAACTCTTAATGTATTAAGTGTTGTTGAAACAATGTTTTCTAAGATTAAAACTTGAGAATTTATAGGTGAATGCAGTTTCTGTAACATATCGAGTAAAAGAATTGGTACATAACCTTATTGATCCATTTAAAAGTTGTATGAAAATGTCATACATTTTATTCATCCTGTATAATAATGATGATGATCATAAGTGGAACAAGAATAACAAGAAAAAGAATATGAGTTGGCCAAATTTTCTGTCTACATATTTCAGAACTCTGCAGTTTGCATTACCTGTCATGTCATTGCTTACCGTAGCAGACGACAGCCATAATTTTCTGCAGGATTGCCTTATATCATCCTTGCATAAGTATTTTACTCATATAGTTAGATCTACATTTGTTCTTTTACAAGCATTTATATTCTGTAAGGGCTCTTGTTGATCTGATCATAAAAATATGTTAGAGAGGGACTCTCATCAGTATTCCCTCATCATTATGACCAGACTATTGCATGGCTGTTTTGTACACATCAAATTTTGTGCATGGTAAGGATTTAATAGGTCAAGTGTGCAAAAAATAATTGAATTGGAGGAGATAAGAGAAGTTGCTAGATAGAAAAGGACATTCTTTACTACCTGGGATAATTACGCCATCCACCATTCTGACCTCTCTCAACTGCATTTACCGTTGAATGTTAATTCTCACATGCCAACATGACTTTACTTAACATTGCCATCACACTGGACTAGCTGCTAAATGAGGGGAGTGGGAAAGGGAAAATTAACAACTGTCACTAGAATTAGGCAAATGAATCAACCTTGTATACACTTTTCTCCACTTACAAGTAAACTTACTTGTAAGTGTAGAAAAGTGTATACAAGGTTGACCCATTTGCCTAATTTTAGTAACAATAGCACTCCACTTTCTGAAATACTTATTTTTATTCTATATAACTGCTGTTTGCATTTTACTCTACTCATCTTTCAAGTACATGGGATATATATGTGTGGGGTGAAAAGTTTTTTCCTTCTAACTGCAAATATTATAGTCTTATCGCTTCTAGAGTGGGTTTCTTTAAATATGTACTCAGCAAGGTAATCTGCTAAAGATTACAGTTTTTTTTATGGCTAATGGTACTGAAGTTTGATATGGTGCTTTGTTACTAAAGAGTTATATTAGCAATTTTAGTATAGAGGCAGCAACTGCTACAGTCCATGCTTATAAAAATACATCAGCTGCTTTGCAGCTTAGACACCCTCAGCATGTTTTACTATAGGGGTTAATTATGTATATACTTTGTTGTTGTGCAATATCCACATTACAGCTCCTGAAAGTTCTGTTAGTCATTCAAATCTTTAAACCCCCAAAAGTTTCCCCACTTTCTGAAGAATACAGTGATTGAGTGTTTAGAATATCCCCATTTATTCTCCATTGTATTTGTGTGAATGGAGATTTTCTCCCGTGCCAGTCTATTTTGATTTTCAGCATTGGACATACTCACTTGCCCATGTGCTGAAGAATTCCACAGTGCTTTACATGGGGATGCTGGAAGTCTTCAGTTTTGAGAACTTCATAAAAACTTTCAGCAGTCTGATGATTTGTTTATGGTAAAATTCTTGGACTGAATTAAAGGTTTTTTCCCTCTTGCTTCCACAGGTACAAGCAAAAAGTTTGCTTTCTTCTCAGGTTACACAACTCCAAAAATCCATTACCCATTTACTTGGTGTTCACAGTGATATTTCCTCTAGCAGAATTTCAACTCAGCTTTTTGTGCCACTGTCTCCAATTAGCCTGCAGTTTTCAAAGGCCAGTTTGTGCAAACTTTCCAGTATTAATTCAACTAGTTTATCATGGAGGAGGAGCATTCTAAATTATTCTTTATCAGATGAAATCTTGGATTATTTACCAAGTACCATATTATACAGAAGTGTTATTACTTTTTCCTCAAAAGACATGAGTATCACCAGGAAAACTCCCTATTTTGCAGTAATTGTCATTCGTTGATGAACTCTGCCGTCCCAAAAAGTGTCTAAGCTTCCCTTGTTACAGTTGTGAAACATGTTCTTGTGCATATGGCACAAATAATGCTTCGATAAAAATGCTGTACAAGCTATTTTCACAGTCCATGTCATTTTCTCAACTGTACTTCCCTAATAAATTATGGATTTGTTAACCTATCTGCAGTGTTAGAAAAAACAACTTAATATTATGCCAAGGTAGCAGATTTCACTCCATTCTTTAGGTTGAAACTATCATTAATGCATGTGTAGTATCCCAATCATGTCTTCTGCTGTTAATGCAACATTTCTTCTCTGAAAGAAAACTGTGTAAATAGGAAAGAGTAGATCCTAAATAATGAGGGTGATTATGCCACACAGTTCAACTATAACACATGCAAACTCAAAGGTATTCTCTGTTATGTAATTGCCTTTTTTAAGTGTAAAAGTAGATTGTAGAATTGAGCCCAAGTAGTAAAGAATGTACAATAGAAAATTACGTGTAGTTTTTAACCCATTAGATTACGTGATAAAGTATCCAAAATAGATTTCTAGTGAATCAAAATAAGATTTTTAGGTAGGAAAGTACACAATTTACGAGAAGTATTGGATAGACATTCTGATGTTAAAATAAACATTGCATATACATTAATTTGCAATTTGCCAACCACATTACTATTTTGATAGTCTCAAATTGAAATGAATTTGTATTTATTGTTGTTCTTTAACATCTGCCATTATCAAAACTGATTAATTTTGCTCAAGAGGCCTCAGTAAGGCTTGAGGTTCTTTTGCATGTTGTAAATCTATGACACAGGACCACTCACTTTATTTCCCTTCTGAAGGAAGCATGCTAAGTAATTTTATGCCCAAAGAAATCTGTTGCCCTCTGTTGGATTTGAACCCGTGACCTTAAGCACCAGAGCCTTTCATTCACTCATTCCTTCATTGTTACCCCTAGACCACAGAGGATGACAAGATTATTCAGGTTTTGTAGCATCTAAAATATACATTACAGCCAATGATCCATATTTTGCAGAAATACCCATCAGGATTATTATGTGAACATTTTAACTGCTACAACTCAACTATTAACAGAATTCAATAACTAGAATAACGATATGAAATTAAAATCAGCCATAACAGTGGCAGCATAATACTATCATTAAAAAAAAAATACAAATTGTCTTCAGTATACCGCTTATGCATATTACGTTTAACCCTTTCAGTCCCAACGTCCATTGTAATGGACATAAGCCTTTTTTCCTATTTATGTTGGTTTTAACGGTTTTTTGTGCCATATTGTTATTATGCTGTCCTTAACCATATATTGCCCGTCTCGGTAGCGTGGTGTTAGAGTGTCTGCCTCATGTTCAAGAGGTCCTTAGTTCAAATCTCGGTCAGGGTGAGTTACCTGGATAAGGTTTTTTCCGGGTGTTTCCTTATCCTGAAAGACGAATGTTGGGTAACTCTAAGCTCTATGGACCCTGGGCTCATTTGAGCATCATTTTCACCCATTCCATTCATCGTCCGATATGACTTAACGTTGGAGGATGTAAAATTACAAAAAAAGAATCATATATGCATTTTAGAGTTCTGTATTGTAAAAAATATAATACATAACCTTCTAAGTGTTATTCTATTTATAGACTAGAACTACGAGACCCTAACTGCCAAACAATGCAGTGAAAACTGCACAACAATAGCACTTTAAACTCCGGAAATATTGGTGGTGCAAGCTTTGGATGATTCACTATATATATGAAAAGAAGATAAAATCCTTGCAACCACAGTCAGATTATATCCCATCAGCATCCAAGTGTGCCATCACACTGATTATTTTACTTGGGCCCTCCCACATCCTTTATCACAGGCACATTTAACCTTGGTGGCTGCTGAGACTCAACTCCGGCTTTGAGTGCATGGCCAGTGCACTGCGTGTCACCATAACGATCATGGTTAAACAAGTCAGTTGGTTGAAAGAGTCCTAGATGGTCCCATGAAAACCAGTTTCTAATTAGAGCAAGACTAATATAAGTAGCAAAAAATTTGGGACTGAAAGTGTTAAAATATTTTTATTACCTTTAGAATATTTTATTTTACTGTAATATAACAATTAAAAGAGTTGAACATGTATGAACAGAGTTTTCAAGCTTCATCACTTATATCAGTCGTGTAAACTCTCTCCCTTTCTGTAAGACATACTATGTCCTGCAGCATCAACCATAAAGACCATTACATTTTTGTGGTGCCTTATTTCTGTAAGCTGTTTATGCTATATGTTTTACAGCAAGGCAATAACTTATTAAAATGATTATTGTAATTCCTTATCTTAAATGTTTCCATTTATCTGCTCCAATTCTTCTTGTAACTATCCCTAAAGATCATGAGTTTGTTGCAATTAATATTTTTTTTGCTCCGTATCTTCAGAGTAGGTAAAAATATTTTTGAAATGTCTTCTTAATCAGCTATGTGCTCCTTATCAAAAAAGGTAGTCATATTATTTATTTTGAGTAATATAACTTGAATATAACTCTTGTGAGTAATATAACTTTTTGTGGGAAAACTGGAATATATAATCAACAGTGTGAGATTGTAATGTGTAAATTACTTTTTTCCCATGAATTTTTAACTGTAAATTATGTCTAATTTTAATAACTTGCAAACTTTTCAGGTTAAATATTTTCATATGATCAAGTAATAAATGTAGAACTATTGTTTTTAGGTGCTATTCATAAACTGATCATCAAACCAGACACAGCTCGCATCCGTCCATTTGCTGTTGCAGCAGTTCTTCGAAATATTTCTTTTAATGAGGATAGCTATAAAAGCTTCATTGATCTTCAAGATAAGCTACATCAGAATATATGTCGTAAGAGGTCATTGGTGGCAATTGGAACTCATGATCTGGACACTATTCAAGGACCTTTTATATATGATGCAAAGCCCCCTAATGAGATAAAGTTTCAGCCACTTAATCAAGAAAAAGAATACACTGGCATAGAAATAATGGAGCTTTACTCAACACATGCTCAGCTGAAGCACTATCTGCATATCATCAAAGACAGCCCTGTGTATCCAATAATTTATGACAGGAATGGGGTAGTCCTTTCCTTGCCACCAATAATTAATGGAAATCACACAAAAATTACACTCAATACCAAGAATGTGTTCATTGAGTGCACAGCATTGGATTTACATAAGGCAGTAATTGTGTTGGATACACTCATAGCTATGTTCAGTGTATATTGTAAAGACAAATACACGGCAGAATACTGTGAGGTTGTCCAGGCAAATGGCACAGTAGATCTGCTTCCTAAACTTCGCTACAGGAAAGAGGTGATAAGTGCTAAGAAGGTGAATAGCTACATAGGAATCTCTGAAACAGCGAACAATATAGCAAATATGCTGACAAGGATGTGTTTGAAGTCACAGATACTGAAATCTGGTGATGAAATTGAGGTAAGTTCCTACTGATTAAAAGTTGTACAATGAGTCGACTGAGACTCTATACTTCAAATACCTCAAATTTTCTTTCAATATGTTTTGCCTCCACTCAAGAAGCTGTCGACTGGCTGGAAATTTGGTGCTCATGCGGATGATGGTTTTTCAGAGATGATGCATCTGATGGCGATTGATTGAGGATGAATAAAACATTTTCTTCTTAGGGAAGTGTGAAGTACAGAGTGTTTCAGTTGACTCATTGAATAATCTTTAACTATTATATTATTTCATAGTGTTAATATCAATTTTAATCTTCAAATGAAGTTGCTACTTTTATTTGTATTAAAAGACTTAATTGAGTCACACTTCATCAAAACTTAAAACTTCTCATGTCATTATTAAAAACAAGAACATTTTCGGGACTGTCCAAGTCCTATCCTTGGCTGATGGCAACTAACTACTGTCTTTACAATTGGTTGTGTACTTGACATGAGTGAAGTTATAAGTTTTAATAAAGTATGACTCAATAATTCATTTAATATGAAATAGCTTCACTTTTAACAATGCTTTTATTCATAACTATTTCAGTTGCTATTTTTTGTTTGGTCCGATCATGAGCAAAGCTCAGGGACATTAAACATATTTTACACTTGTGGAACACATCATACTATTGTGATCTCTAATGCAATTTACTGTACAATAGTTTTTGTTTAGAAGTGCTAATGTATTGTAGAAAGAAAGATTAAGCTATATATTTCCTTTTCTTACGCTCAGACTCCCCACCAACATCATCTAAACATGTACTTGTGAATTTATAATTTACAGCATGCAACTATACATATTCCTTACTTGAATGAATGAAAATTCCTCATCTTTCACATTTACATAATTATGTTACATGCATTTCACCTAGTCTATTCTCTTACTTGGTTGCTTGCCTATTTTAATTTAGCATTCTAATACAGCCAACTTCTGAGTTTTATTTATTGATGATCCTCTGTGCTGCATTATTTGATTAGATTTATTGTCAACGTAGGAATTATTTGATATTATCAAGAGTACAACAGATACAATGTTTTATTTGACTGCCCTAATGTTATTCCTAGTCTGTCTTTAATTCCATTTTCTTCTTAGTCATTTTTACCCAATAAGCCCGCCTCGGTAGCGTAGATGGTAGCATGTCTGCCTCACGTTCAAGAGGTCCCAAGTTCGAATCTCGGTCAGGGTGAGTTACCCGGATAAGGTTTTTCTGGGGTTTTCCCTTATCCTGAAAGATGAACGTCGGGTAACTCTAAGCTCCAAGGACTCTGGATGCATTGAGCATCATTTCACCCATTTCATTCATTGTCCGATATGACTAAATATTGGAGGACGTAAAAAAAAAAACATTTTTCTTTGACCCAACCTGAATAGTTGCCCACAGATATTATATTTTTTTTTTTTTTCTTTTATAGTCAGAGATATCTTATGGGCTTAAAACTAAATGTTTCCAAAAGTCTCTGATGCGATATTCTCCATTTATCCCTGAATCTCCCATACCTGTCTACATCTACTTCTTTCATTTTTTAAGAGCATGACTTTCCACTTATTATTTCTGTATATTGGAAATTCTGTATCAATATTTGGCCATTCTTCTCCTTCATCTCCTTCATGTTTTATTTACATGGTGCATTGTGATTGATATATGATTCCTGGGTTCAGTTGAAAAAAGGAACGTTTTGCAGGTCATCTTGCAGAATATATGTTAAAGAGCATTCTTTCCAGAGGAGAAAAATTGTATCAACTGCTATTGGAAAATTCTCTTATACACTCAATTGCTTAATTTCTGGTAGTTTTATACAAATTTATTCTCTTGGCATATCATATGGATTAATTTTATAAACACATTCTTTACCTAATTATCCATAATGCCTTCTCTAGATCTATAAATGCCATTTAAATCCTTCCCCTTTTATTGAACAAGTATTGGTCCACAGTTGTTTTAATTAAGATATTTGTTTTATCTGTCTGAAACCTGCCTGGAAATCTGATAATTTTTTCTCCTGCTCTATCCAATCCTGTAACCTATCAGCTAGGATGCCTATAGAGATTTAACCTAAAATAGAAAGTAGACTTAAGGTGGATTATTTTTTTCACTCTTTTCCCTATATACGTATTGATATTTAATTTTTGCATCCTCCATATATTGCTAGTGTTTACCTAGAACATATTTCTTTAGGATTTTGTGAAACATCCTCAGTTAATGTCGACTGTTGAATTTTGATTTGGTCAACTCCTTGGAGGAGATAGGGGCATCTCTGTAGGTATCTTGATGAACTTGAAGTTTGCATTCTCTTCAAAGCTGGTGTCGAAATTGAAGTTTTCCTTCATATTTCTTTATGAATGTCTTTTCTCATGTGGTTAATGCAATTAGACTCTGAACCCTTTTTAATAAATGAATTTCTTGTTCTATATTGCTCAGGGTCCAGCTGCATTAACTATGTGGGAAAAGATATTCATAAAGAAATATGAAGGAAAGCTGTTCAATTTTGACAGCACCTTTGAAGAGAACCCAACTTATTCATCAAGTTACCAACAGAGACGCCCCTAAAGCCTCCAAGGAGTTCACCAAATCAAATTCAACAGTCAACATTAGCTGAGGATGTTAGTATTGTATTGTATTTATTTATCTTTCTTCTACATACAATTTCATTGATATATTGACATTTGTAACATTTCTTTCACAAAATAACAAAATGACTTATTCACATCTAACATACCCTTCCTACCTGCTTGCCCCAAGTCTCAGTCTCAATACACATAACCCCTGGTTTTCCGTGTATTGATGACCCTCCTCTCCCTTGTATCCCTCGTTCTAGTTTTCCAGCTCTTAATTGTTAATTATTCTTCATCAATCTTAACCATTTCTCTCTAACTTTCCCCAGATATTCACCTATATTTCTTACATTCTGTTTTCCTTTTACCAATAACATTTTCTTTATTATTAATACCTCCCCCCATCCCTAAAACTGTCCCACTTTTGTTGCCAAATTTGTTCTCTCCATATCTTTGTTTGTTTGCAATAAAGTATACTATGCCAATCTGTATCCTCTTCCCCACACATTGGGCATTTCCCTGTATCTTTTTCATATCTAATACCTTTCAAATTTGTAACACCTGTCCTTGCCCAGGCAAATCCTTCTCGCCCTGACTTATTACACACATCTATGTACTTCTCCTTCTCCACACTGTCTTTATTTCCTTATATGTTCTCAATGATCTTTTCTCCCTTACACTGGTAAATATATCTTGGCTATCTAAATCTTCCAGCCTTAATTCTTCCTCTTTCCAAAAGCCCCCATAATAATACTCCTCGTTTCTCCAAATATGTCCCATACCTAACTGTTCCAACAGTTCCCTTACTTTTTGCGCTGAAGACTCTCCCCATTTGCTTCTCATCTGCAAAAGAAAACATTCCTTGATAATATTGTTTTCCTCCAAATTGGCAACTCTGTATAGATATTTCAATAAATACCCTTGAGATAATTTTGACCCTTGTTGAATGTCTTCCCAACTCTAATTGTGCTGCCGCATTGGGTGAAGCTACTGGTAAGCCCAAGATATATTTACAGAAAGATCTGTTAATGACGTCCACCTCTTCCCATGCTTCATCCACTCTCCATATATCTGCCCCATGCAACACCTTATTTTCTACTATGGCAGTATAGATCCTTTCCAGCCATTTGACATTAATGTCAGGTAATTTCCTTAAACATGCTCTTACAATACTCATGGCCATTTTACCTTTTGCTAAGAGTCAAGTTTTTCTGTTTAGTCCATTTACCATCACAGCTCAATCTTATCCTCAATCAAATCTCTTTATGACCTCTGTTTCTCTTCCATTTACCTCGCATTTCTCATCTTTACGCAATCTATAACCTTTCTTAAAAACCATGATCTTTGTTTTCGTTTCATTAACTCTCAACCCACATTTTTGGCAATAACTACTTATTGCTTCAACTGCCCTTCTCAGCCCTCCAACAGATATAGAACCAACTATTAAGTCATCTGCAAATAACAACCCTGGGATTTCCTTGTTATGAATAACTGGTGAGTGAACCCTATTTTTAGCAATCTCCTCTAGAATATCATCTATAAAAAGGTTAAATAGCACCGGGCTGAGTTTACATCCCTGTCTTACACTCACCTTGCTCTCTATACAATCAGTTACTTTGTTTCCCCGTGCAGCTTGATGTAGAACTCATTATCGTGATATATTTTGTGCAGTATTTCAATAAATTTACAACTTACCCCATTAGGATGTTAGTAAGGTCCTAATTAAATGCGTTCTAGGTAAACACTAGCAATATACGGAGCATTTAGTACTAGTTTGACTCAAAATTATATTAATTTTGTGCTTCAGTGTGTCATAGTCCTTACTTATAGGAAATATTATCATACCTATTTTCCAATTCTTTGGCATCTATTTTGTCTCCTGTATTTTTTTTTTACAGTAGTTTTATAATTATTATTTCTCTGCTAGTTTTATCTTTTCCCAGAAGTCAACAATTACTCTGGAATATCATCTATACACATTGTTTTTCTTTATTTGTTGAAATAGGTTTGTATCAGTACTTTATCAATAACTTGAGGCTCCCATGTGAAAGCAATTCTACTTCTATTATGTTATCTTGGCCTAACAATAACTTATAAATATGCACATCATTTTTCTGTTTTATATTCTTGTCTAACCTTGAACTATTTTTATATAGACTTTTTTACTGTTGATCATAATTTGTGTTAAGAAGTTTTGCTACTTCATTTAAGGTTCTTCTGGTTTAACTTGAAACATGACTTGCTTAGCGTTACCCATCTCTGTGACAAGGGAGGTGTAACAAATTTATTAAACCCATTGCCACTGCCATCTGCGATAGCCAGTCTCCATCAGTGAGCGACAGCTGCTTCAACCATTGTAAGGCATACTTATTTACAAACTGTTTTATATTGATGAAATATGGTAATAATGTCAATACAGCATCAAAACCACTGTTGTATGACAGAATTTAGAGAAACAAAGATAAGATCAAAAGGTATGCAGTAGAGTCCATAGCTGAAGAATTAAAGGAACAAACCTTACCTCTGCATCATTGTAATATGAATGCTTTCGAGCTAATATGGGTGCAAATCAAAGCAGATGTAACAAAACATAAGGTGACATTCAAAGATGAGATGAAAGTAAAATCTTGTGCAATGCAATACTAAAAGTTACTCCAGAAAATTGGAAGACTGGCTGTGAGCTTGTTAAGGGTTTAGAAGAAATGTACTAGGAAAAAGATTAATTTGGTGATATGTTGCACAATTTCATCATAAATTTAGAAGAAAGTGACTCTGAATTGGACAATGGTTTTGAAGATTGCAGGTGTAATCTAGCATCTGATGACAACAGCCAAGGATATGAGCACTTTGCCAAGACCCTCAATAAATCCCTAATGGACAGTATATCTATACTGCCACAACTATACATCTACCAGCAGTCTTTAAAGCACTGCAGTTGAAAGTATTAAAGGAATAGCTACAGTATAATGCAGAGCCAATTAGAACATTGCATGGAAGTGTTGCAATGTGGGATTAGGCAGTCATAAGTTACCTAAAACAGTGCAGGCAATTGTGCTCTGTCTCTATAATTCCCATGTTTTAAGATAAACCTGACAAACGGTTCTTTATACTCCATTCGTGGTTATTCCCCCCAGTATATATGTATTTCCAAACGATTTATACAAAAAGTTTTTACAATTTTATTCACTTACACATTACTTGAGTTGCTAGTTTATCCCTTAGATTGTCATACATTTCAATGCTGTGGTTATTTATGTATGGTGGACTTAACTTAATTCATATTACTTTCCTTTATTTCTTGATGTCATTATTCCCTTGCTCTTCTGATAAACTCCCCTAACATTTTTGTATCTTCACAAAATTACTATAATTTTTTACCTTCTTTGTTAGCACTTTTATCACTACTTTGTCGCTTGTCTATTTCTTCTATTACACAATTATGTTCCTCAGCTCTTATTTGAGGTTATTCACACCCTGTCCTGGATTGAAGTCCCCAAGTAAAACTAATTTATATTGGGATGCTTATATATTATCTGTGTGACCTTTCTAGTTTCTTCTTCATCCCAACAGCACCCTCCACTTGCATTATACTTCCACTTGGAGTTGACACTATATTGATGTTGCCCTGGTACCAAACATCCAGTCTGGCCGTTGCACCCAAAGTCAACCTTCTCGATTCATCGCTCATCTGTTTTGATGGTGGAACACGCTTCTCTGGCAATTCCCTCAGCTGATCTCCAAGTTCATTTCCTCCCCCCCCCCCCCCCCAGTCAGAAACTTGTATGTCCATCTAAGTGTTAAAAGGCTATCCCTTTCTTGTTCCCTTGATTGTCTAGCATTTCTTAACTTGTGTGATACTTTTCATTGCCATTTCCTTTTGGTGTCATAAAACTGTGCTTTCATCTAGTCACCAGCTCAATTTATACTTTATCCTAATGCTTAGTTTGCTCAGATTTAGCTGTATTTAGTAAACTCTTTATTCCCGTTTGTAATATTTTCGTTCTTTCTGAATTTAATTCTTTATAACATATTTTATAGTCTTTTTCTCTCCATATATACACTTCTACTTACTTCTCTAAACATATTTGTAACATAAAACTGTCATGGTGGCAGTGAATACCCCATAAAGTGTGACACACCCCATTCCACCATTTCTGTTTGCTGCAGAGAGGAACAAAAATGGAATACTGAAGGATAACCACTGGCATTGGCATGAGGAGGAAGTATGTGCCTCATTGTTGTAACACATTGATCTTTTTCACATCATTCGATATTGTCAAATTTAGAAGATTTGACTTTTGACAATATTCTGTTCTTTATATTTGAGAGATTTAAGGTTCCAAAACATTTTCTTTCATGACTGGCAGGATGTAAAAGGAGGTGCAAAAGCCAGCCTTGTGCAGTTGGTAGTTACAAATTGATCAGTGAATATAAGAGTTATTGTAAGAGGGTCAGTAGTAGTGAATAGCATAGCTTGTTGAAAGTTGTCTGAGTTGGCAAGCAGAGCATGAGTATTGATCTACAAGCAGTGTATGTTGAAAAGTTTTGGACACTGATGACACATTTTCCTCAACTTTGTTGCACTGTGCTGCAAGTGGCACTGGCTTCATCACTGATATAAGTATTGGTTCTCTCTGCCGCTGAATAGGCCGGTCATTCCTTCAACAGTTGATTGCACATAGAACCTGATTCCCCTGTGATGTAATGTAATGCTGATGTATTCCAGTTTTACTATTGATCCACAGATCCACATCTTTTAAAAAGCCTTTCTTTTTTTGTTCGTCTCATTTTTCTTCATTCCCATTAATGCTACCAATTTCATTTCACATTGCTTCTTTCCCAAATATTGTTCAATGAATATATTTGTGCCCTTTAAGTGCTTTCTGTTTCTTAACACTTCCCATTTATATTTCATTGTTGCTATTTTAACAACTATTGATCCTAGCCATGCCTTTTTCTTCCAATCCTAAAGCAATCAGCAGTCACATCTGAAATATATAAATTTAGTTTCTCTTGGAAGAGGTCCTCAAAGTTCTTTCCTATCTCTTCTCTCTAGTCCAAAAATGATTAGGTTTAGCTTTCTGTTTCCTTCCTCCCAGTTTTCCAGTCAGATTAATCTTCTTTTATATTCCTTACATCACCTTACAATTTTCCTATTGATGTTTCGATTTATTCAAATTTACTAATTTTTTTTTATCTATCCTATTTTCCATGTTCTTTATTTCTTTTACATCTTTGTTTGTTGTTCCAGGGTTTGTTTCGACTGCCACTTACTAGTCGATGCTTAATCTTGCTTGCATTAAACACTGCTTATAATTCAGTACATTTTGATGCCTATACCCATTTTCTTCTGATGTGAATGTGTGCTGACATGTCTGTTTCTCTTCACAACTTGCAAGCAACTCCCATTCCTTATGATTATAGCTCAATTAACTCGCCTTGAGAAAAAGTCTGTCAGTTGTGTTTACAATGTAAAACTTAATACAAATTTTATTTTGGGAACTTTAACTACAGCAATAAAAGAAATACTTTAAAACAAGTAAGATGAGGTAATCATAGCACATGAGTCCAACTACACATTTAAATCTGATTATCTGGAAGCTTTATGGTTTATATTACCATTCATTGTGCATCAATGGTCATTAACCTTTGTATAGAAAGTTGCATTAGAATCTAATATGTAGAATATCAACAGCTTTTAAGTATTAATTGGAAGGCATTAGAATATCACCTTTTGAGAGTGCTTGAAAATTACTTATAGGAACAAAAATTCTGATATCAACAGTATTGCAATTTTTGTAGTTATTAATGATCCTTTATAATACCGAGTTGTAATGCTATACATTACAATTGTACATTTGAAAGTTAGCCATCTATCTTTGGCAGTGTTGTTAATTAACACTTTTTGATAATTTATAAGGAAATAACAAAAACATGTTAGCTGGAGAGACAGAGCAGTGTATGTTAATTATGCATGTTTATAAACTGAATATAAATTAATTTTAACCGAAAGAAAGCTCACAACAGGAAGAATTGAGGTAAACTTCCGAGTTTGGGTTCTGTCTTAAAATTTAAATAACTAAGAAATCTTAGGAGTTGCTTTTAGAGCTGCATGAGAATTTTTAGAGACTGTGACTCACCCAACAACTATTTTTATTACACTTTCTTTACAGAAGTAGTGTAAGGTTGAGGGCACAAAGGAAAGTGTAGCTGAAGAATTGAGGGCCCTAAGCTGGAAAGCATAGTTGGGAGGTGTTTTTTAGAAGTAGAAGATCGTTCAGCTGCAACTGCAGAAGAATGTCAAAGAGTAGTTCTAAGTTCTGGGAAGCTAAACCCCAATGATACAGACTCTGAAAGTGGTTTATCTCAACTCTTAAAGCAACTCTTATGCTACACTGGTAAGTTTTATTCACACATTCTAGTACTTACTCAGTTTTTAGACAGGACCCACACTCAGAAATTTTGTCAAGCAATGAAATAAACTGAATAATTTCGAGCCACTTTATGACAAAGACTTCACTTACACTTTTATACCAGGAAATGTTTAGGAAACGAAGACTTCCAAAAAACTAGAGAATGATATATATTAGGGTCGGTAAATAAAAATAAGGCAATGTGGCAAGTGATAAAGAAGGAAACTGGTAAAACAAACCAAAAGGAACCCCAACTTGAACTTATTGAAAATGGTAATAAAATAAAAACCCAGTACAGGTGGCAGAACTATTTAATAGACAGTTCACGGAAATAGCAAACAAAATCTTGAATAACAAATATGGGTTACTAAATGGTCAGCACAGTTACAGTAACAAAATACAGATATGCATAAATTCATTTTTTACTAGGCCAATAAGTATAGAAGAGATAAAAAGAGTAACAAAGGGATTAAAAAATAAGTTTTCATCAGGGGCAGATTATATACCTGATTACATAGAGAAAGAGTGCATAGAAGAAATATCAGAATCTTTATTGCATGTGTATAATGCATTTTTTGAGACAAGGGTATTTCCAGAAAAACTTAAGGTATCTAAAGTTAAGCCACTGTACAAAAAAGGACAGACACATGATATTCAAAATTACAGGCCAGTATCAATGTTTTCAGTTTTTTAAAATTTTTTAGAAAAACTCCTGTACAATAGAATCATTAGCTTCATAGAGAAAAACAACATTTTAACAGACTCCCAACATGGGTTTAGACACAAAAGATCAACAGAAACAGCTGTTTACTCTGTATTAGTGCAAATATTAGAGGTATTAGAGAAGAAACTTAAGGCAGTAGGACTATTTATGGACCTCACAAAAGCATATGACAATAAACCACAAAATATTGCTTGAAAAATTAAGTATATATGGAATAAGGGGGATAGCATATACATGGTTTGAATCATATATATCTCATAGAACTCATATAGTAGAAATTAGCCAAGTAAATAAACAACAGTGTAAAATAGTGAAATGTAAGTCAACACTTAAAAAAGTGGAGCATGGGGTATCTCAGGGATCAATTTTAGGCCCACTTCTCTTTTTACTATACATAAATGATATGCCACTAAATGTCCAAAATGCAGAGGTAGTATTATTTGCAGATGATACAAACGTACTGGTAAAAGCAAAATTTGACACAGAACTTCAAGAAGAAATAGACGATAACACAACAAAACTCGAATCCTGGTTTAAATCCAACAGACTTTTAGTAAATACAGATAAAACAGTGGGTATGAGTTTTCATATGAACCAAAATAGAATTGACACAACAAAAGCACCAATAAAACTTGAGGGAGAGATGATAAAGTATCAAGGGGAATCTCAGTTTCTGAGAATACTGATAAGTGAAGATCTAAAATGCGAAGCACATATAAACAAACTAACCAAAAAACTTAGCATGGGATGTTACATCATAAATGCACTAAAAAACAGCACAAGCCCACAGGTTCTCAGAATTGTATATTTTGCACAAGTCTGTAGCCATATGCGATATGGAATAATATTCTGGGGTGTTGCAACCAAATGGGAAGAGGTTTTCAAAATGCAGAAGCGAGCAATAAGAATAATGATGGGCAAAACAAGTAGAAAATCTTGCAGAGAGTTATTCAAAAAATTAAAGATTATGCCTGTAGCCTGTATATACATGTTGGAAGTAATTTACTATGTTCAACAAAACAAACAAATTAATCAAAAACAGTCAGTTACATGATCATCAAACAGGACATAGGAAAAACTTACATATTGAGCAATATATAACTAATTTAGCAAAGAATAGTGCACTCCACAATGGTGTAAAACTATACAACAAATTACCATCAAATATAAAAATTATCAAAGATAATAAAGTATTTAAAAAACAGCTTGGGTCATTCCTATTACATACTCATTTTATTCAGTGACTGAATTCCTAGACATGTAATGTACAGTTATTAGTTTGATTATCTATTATCTTATATTTTCAATCTCTAACCAAATCATGTTAATAAGATTAGGTGTTGTAAACATTAGTTGTCAGGAATCTTAATTTTAAATGTATTTTAGTAAATTGTATATTTATCATTTTGTTAAATTGTATATTTATCAACTTGACGAAGCCATGAAAATGTGAAAATGTTCTTCAAACGGTGAATAAAGAATGCAATACAATACAATCATGTCCTGGTTATAAAAATAAGTAAAGAACTAGGTCCACTACTGTAATGTAGACCTAGGGTATCTCCTTTACATTCAAGAAGTCATGAGTTCAAGCCTTTTTTAGGGTGAATTACTCTTTGATAAGACTTGTTTCTTATTGTACTCAACATAAATGTTGGGTAGTTCTAAGCTGTAGGGAATCAAAGTTCATTTAAATATCATTTCACCCTATTATTTTGTTGGCACATTATAAATAAATAAATAAAGAGATTTATTGAATTTAATGTGTACATATGAATTAATGCAGTGCTATAGTGATCGTCAAGTATGATCTTTTGCATAGACTGTCAGTGATTGAGTCCTTGATTGGCATGAAAGTATGGCATATTGTCTGCAAAACTGACCACGGAGAATGCAGATATATAATTCCTATGCCAGGTGGTGTCCTCGTCTACATATCTTGTAGTGGAATCCATGTGCCGCGGTTCTTGTGTATATGTATCATAGCGAAGTTAAGCTTCTTCCATTCTGTGGTATTCATGACTTGTGTTAGAAAGAAATTCAGATCTGTGTTTGCTGCTTTTTCGTTCTTTATTCTGATGTCTTCTTCATACACCGGTGTAACTTGAAGGCCATGGCTCTGTCTTACCTCTTATAGAGTAGTCTGTGTCTGCCAGTAAGTACATTATCCTTGGTTGGGTTGATTTAGATTCTTGGAGGGGTTTCTTGAGGAAGGTTGCTTTCACTGCCTCAAATATCTTCAGGTTCACAGTTGTTAGATGTTCCAATATTTTGCTGATCGCATAGCACACGACTGGAGCTACTTTGATGTGGAAAAGACATAGTTCTTTGCCTGTAGAGAATTTCTGGAACTTCTTTATGTCAAATATGGTCTTTATCACTGCCTAGCATCTTTCATCTATATGCTTAGTGAAGGTTTTGCCTGTTACCTGCAGTGTAAGTCCCAGGTATTTATAGGAGTTGACAATTTCCAGCTTGTTGGTTCCACATAATATGTCAGTTTTGGAGATATTTCCTCCTCTTCTAAACTTCATGACCCTGGTTTTACCTGTGTTTATGTCTAAGCCATTTCTTTTTGACTAGTCATGTAATCTGTCAAGTTCTAGTTGTAAATCATATCTTTTACTCGACAGCATAACCTTATCGTCCGCATATAGGAACACATGTATGTCTTCTGCTACCTCTCCTATTACATTGTGTGTCTGCAAATTAAATAACATCGGACTGAGAGAGTCTTCTTGGAGAACTCCATTGGTCTGAATGATGGGTCTGGAGTGATCTATGTTGTTGCTGATTGTCAGTAGATTGAAGTACAGGATGCTATTTATTAATTGTAGTTCAGGGCTCTCTTCTCCCAGAATGTGGCGTAATTTTGTCATCAGAATGAATTTGTTGACTCTATCGAAAACGTTTGGATGAAGACTGCATAGATTCCTGTGGAATTGGTTACTTCCCAAAGATGTAAGACCCTGCTGATTGGTTGGATTGTTGACCCAGTTTTCAATCCAAATGTTGCTCCGGTATACACAACATGGCTTGAGGTAGAATGTGATTAAGAATCAGCCTTTATACAACATATATGTCATTAAGATTAGGCAAATGAGTCAAACTTGTGTACACTTTACTCCACTTATAAGTTTTTTTATGAAGACTAGTTTCTGGAAACTTCTTCCCTATCCTCAGTTCTTTGTTTGACTAATGGTGCAACCAGTGTCTGCATCTGGCTTGGTGTTGTGCTGCCATCTGATAATCTGGTAAGTTTGATGATGTCATCCACGGTGGGAAGTTCAAAATTCATCAAGATGTTCTGTTTCTTAGTAATGAATAAGTTTTCCCAAATATGCTGTTCTAGAGGTTTTTTTGTCTGCTGGTCAATTATATTTCTTGCTTGATGTTGTGATTCTCAGACCAAAAGTGATGTGCTAAGGTAGACTTGTCCATGTATTTGAATGTAATATTTCTGAAGTGTTCGTTCATTCTTTTAGTCTTCGCAATGTATATCTTGTCACAATCCTGTCAGCTCAGTTGGTAAATGCCTGATGATTAAGTTTTTGATGTGCTATTTTTCAAAGGATGGTTTAGTAAGTTGCGGATGTTGTGTTTGTTGTGAGGTGCTAATTTTATGTTGAAGTTCTTAAATATCTTTTCAAATTTCTTGAATTATTTTGGATGAAACGTGAATTTGCCATATCTAATGTTTGGGTTTTCTAGTTTTTTAACATAGTAATTTCCTTTAAGTTTTTGTTTCTTTTGTATCTGTAGATAAATTTTTTTGATGAAATTAGTGTTGTAGTTGTTCAATTTGGCAACCTGGTGTATGTGTGTTGAAGCAAATATATTGGCGAGCAAAGTGTTCTATGTTGGGGCGACAGTTTGAAGCAAAAATATTGGCGAGCAAAGAGTTCCATGTTGAGGCGACAGTTTGATACAAAAAAAATAATGGGTGTCGCACAGTTCCACTTTCGCTACAGTTTGCAACAAATAGTGTTTAGCTCAGGGTAAAGCAATGAGGCTTATCTCCGGGTATGTGTGGATGTGTCTGAGAAGGATAGTTCTAATGACACTGGAATGCCCGTTTCAAACTGGTTTATTGACTGCTTCTTTTTATCAGAACATCGAACTTGAAGTTGCTGACCAAGGGTTACCAATATATCACTGTTCGGAGAGACTGAAGGTGGAATGCTTATTAATCGATAAACTTAATTCATTCTTCACGTACATATGAACCGACAAATATATTCTCTCATCACTTCTGGTCTGCCCTCGACCAAGACAAAAAGAGGACTGCCCTAATCGGCCTCACGCCTCGGACTGATGTCCACAGCTGCGCGTGGTTGTCTGTGTGACTTTCACTTTCTGGAAGCCCTCTTTATTCACCCAAAGATTCCCTTTGTGACTATTTTGTCATGCCATTATTAAGGGTCCGAAGAATGCTCTCTTCAAACAAAGTCGAGTGCTATCCCTTAGAATTCTGTTTTTCCTGTGTCTTTTGTTACACGACTCAAACAACTGCACCTGATCGTGTCGTAACAAACATACAAGACTCCTTTGAAATCCCTTACGATTCTTTTAATGGGTTAAATGAGTTACTACAATCGAGTATCAGCTGAGGATAGGAGCAAGAGCTCTTGAAACATGTCGAATAAACAGTGTGAGTGAAGCAATGTGTCAATATATTCTCGATTCACTTTTGTACTAATTTGTGCTTCACTGTCCCTACGCTTCTTTCAAGTTTATACTTTAAATGAGTTACATTTAATGTTGACTAAACTTACCAGATTATCAGGTGGCAGCACAACACCAAGCAGATGCAGACACCAGTTGCACCATCAGTCAACCACAGAACTGAGGTTAGGGAACAAGTTCCCGGAAACTAGTCTTCATAAAAAAAAACTTGTAAGTGGAGAAAAGTGTATACAAGGTTGACTTATTTGCCTAATTTTAATAACAATAGTACTCCATTTTTAGTTAATTGATGGACATTAACCGTGGTTCAAATCCCGGCCATGGCATTGAATTTTTAATATTGACTATCTATCTAGTGGTACTCCACTTTCTGAAATACTTCTTTTTATTCTACATAACATATGTGTCTTTGATTCTCCCCACTTTTCTGGTATATTTCTTTGTCTGATGCACTCATTAAATAGCGCTGTCCAGATGTTGGTGGTCCTTCAAAATTTCATTGGAGAGAACATCTGGCCCTGGCGCTTTGAGCTGTTTACAGCTTTGAAATGCTTGCCATACTTGTTCCACTGTGAGAGGAGTGATTTCCTCAGGATTTGTGACTGATGCCTTATAGCTATTCAGTTGGGTTCTTTGTAGTAGGGCTGAGAAGTGCTCTTCCCATACTGACATCAGTATTTGAGGATTAACTTTTGTTCTCTGAGGGTCCAGTATTCTGTAGGGTGATGCTTCTGCTATTATTTCCAGTTTCTTCTTTTCTGTGAATTGGATTTATTTCTTATTCAGTAGAACTTGGTATTTTCTTCTTTTCTTCGAGTTGTTAGCACATATGACCTTCCCAAATTAAAACTTTTTACTTATGAACTGAAATATATAAATAACTTAATTTTAACTTGGATATTAGATTTTGGTCAAAGCAAAGTATTTAATCTACATGTAGATTTTGAAGTTTATGTTACAGGTGTGAGAAAAAATAACATAGCTTATTTTACTGGTAGTAGTTGAAGAAAGGAATTGGAACTTTCAAAATTATTTCATATTAATTTATTGGTTTACAGTTCGGCTGCTCGTTCTCCGGCTCTGATATTTCTCGAGAGGGGGAAGCAGTCTCTTGCCAGTTATTTAGCGGGAATTTCAAGCAGAGGAACAATGTGTATTTTAAACATTTCACACATTTGCATATTTCACAAACCAGTAGCCATATTATTATAATAGCGATAATAGAATTTACAAACACTAAAAATCGGAATTCATGCATGCACCAAAAGCAAGTGTAGCCACGTGCTCCACACAAAATTAAAGTGGCAACATGGTGTTAGATTCAGAAGCCACGCCTAGCAGCGTCAATGCTGATTGGCGCTAGCAGACAGTTTTAACTTCCTGACCATGACACCAGATGTACAGACTCCCAGTACTACCAACAGAAGCAGTTAGCGCATGTAAAAGGTGTGAAAGAACTATTCGAGTAAAGTGGCGCTGTAATCATATCTTACAAAATAGTTAAATTGAAAGTTGGATTTCAATGTTTTAAAGCTAATATATAGTCCTATGTTTTCATTCTAAGGATAATTTTGTGGTTATGTTTTCAATTGCTCATTGCTCTATGTTGATACTATAAACCTTCCCCCTCTGCTTCCTGCAACCGCAAAATGTCAGAGCCAGAGATCCAGCGGCCGTACTGTAGTTAAGTGGTGTTCTGAAACTAACTTTCTTTACAGGTTGAAGTGCCTCCAACACGTCATGATGTGATTCATGCATGTGACATTTATGAAGATGTGGCAATAGCATATGGATACAACAAGATTGTGAAAACGTTGCCAAATACTGTAACAATAGCAGCACAGTTACCACTCAATAAGCTATCAGATCAGCTAAGGGACCAAATTGCACAAGCAGGCTTTACTGAGGCACTGACATTCTCATTGTGCTCGCGTGATGATATCTCCACCAAGTTAGGTTTGGATATAAAGGATGTGCCTGCTGTACACATCTCTAATCCTAAAACATTAGAATTTCAAGTAGCAAGAACTACACTTTTGCCTGGTCTACTTAAAACTTTAGCAGCAAACAAGAAGATGCCTCTGCCTTTAAAGCTGTTTGAGGTTTGTATCTTAAGTTGCAATAATATGTTATTAAACATTTTATTATTCATATATATTATTCATTTATAAGCATATTAAAAAGAACTTGCAGTTTATTCATAAATAAGTTTCTCAATCTTTATTTTGAGGACTTACACTTGTATATTTTTAATGGCCCAAACTTGATTTTCTGGTGCCCAGATAATGAACTGTTAGACATTAAGATATATATAAGCTCATAATGATGTCATGCCAACAGGAAAATCCACTATTTGCTACTAAGGCTTTTCTTTGGAAAACTTGGGGCTGCCAAGGTCCCTCATAATTACCATGTGTTTCTTCATTCAGTGCACTTATCATCTGATGTCTGTTGATGTTAAGCTGATTAATATAGGTTTATAAATACCGATCTCTCAGTGTGTTAATCCCCAATTATTGTAGTGTAAGTTGGATGCATCAGTTTGCTTGTTCATTGGCTTCAATTGCTATTTTCTGTATGATTTTGAAATATTTTAAATATTAAATGCTATATTATTCTTAATAGTAATATAAAATAATAAGATCTGTCTAAAACTTAAGCTATGTGTTGGTGTGTAAATGGAATGGACACTTCTAACACTTTTGAATAGATTGAGTCAAATTGAAAAATTCAATGCCATGGTTGGGATTTGAACCATGGATCTCCTGGTTTCCATCCAGCTGCTCTTACCCATTGAGCTACCATGGCCAACGTGTCGTCCTGACATTAAATTCTCCAATTTACTCATATACCTTCCCGGTAAACCACTAGGGGCCCTCGTATTCGAGATACACCATTTGTGGCTACTTACTATTGTAAGTACTTGAGTCCCAGGCTTCATGATTAAACTCTTTAAGTTAATTAACTTTTAAGTTAATTGATAATTAACTCTTTAAGTTAAATTAACTTAAAGTTAATTAATGGAAATTAATTGTTCCTTCACACTAGCTCTGTATGGGCTAAGGTTTTGAATGGATTGAGTTAAACTGAAAAATTCAATTCCATGGTCAGGATTTGAACCACAGATCTCCTGGTTTACCGGGAAAGTATATGAGTCAATTGGAGAATTTAATGTCAGGACGGCATGTTGACCATGGTAGCTCAATGGGTAAGAGCAATTGGATGGAAACCATGAGATCCGTGGTTCAAATCCCAGCTATGGCATTAGATTTTTCAGTTTGACTCAATCTATTCAAAACCTTAGCCCATACACGGTTAGTGTAAAGGAACGATCAATTTCCATCAATTAGCTTAAACTTCTAACACTTTTTATCAAAGTTTAAGATAACATGCCAGCAGCAAAAATATGTGAGAGACAAAAAGTTGTTCTGAGAAAGCAAACAAAAACTTTTTCTAAAGGTTCATTCCCAATATAGGACAACCGCATAACTTACATTCTCCATGAACTTTTTTATTGCATTGCAGACGGACAGAATTTTCACTACAAAGTCCTTTTCTTTGGTATATTTTAATTCAAATGACTTTCTGTTGTTTCAAAACGTTTTTACATAGCTTTTGTCTTTATTGTAACATGTTAGGATATCTAACAAAAGTGTATCTGATCAATGCCAATTTTATAATCATTGTCAATAAGCCCAGAAAGCAAGCATTAGTTTTTCTTTTTTTCTTTTTTAAACGGATGTATTTAAGAAGCAGAAGAGTGATGATTTAGTTGGTTTAATTTTCCATAACTCAGTAGCATTTTGTAAAATTGCATTGGAGGAGCAAAGTTAATCAAATGATTACAGAAGCAAGTAGTATTACATTGAAGATTTTACCTTCATCTCCCACATGATATGATATTTTATTAGTACAGTTTCCATTACAGTTTTACTACAATGACTTTAACATTGAACATGCTCTATTATACATCCTGTACAAATACATGAAATTGCCGACCCAAGATTTACTTACTGACTCAAGTCCCCTGACCATAAGCCTTTGGTTTTCCTGAGCAGCTTGGTGTCATTTCTTCTTGACCATCGCTTCTTTTACCCTAATCCACTTTTCTCTTAACCTATATAGAATTTTCCTATACATATATTTTTCTTTTCACCCATCCCCGTTAACATGCATAATGCCACTACCTCTTTGCTCACACTGTCCCATTTTTTATCCCATATTTTTCTCCTGCAATTTGTTAATTCCTTACATTCTACCAGGTAATGAACAGTGCTCTCTTCATCTCCACAAAATTCACATATCTGTTCCTCATTACTTCTCAACCCTATCAGATATATTATTCCTACTCTCATCCGTGCTATGCCTTCTTTTCCAGTTCTGTCACATTGATTTATATATTTTTCCCTACCCCATTCTGTCTTTAATTGCTTATAAAATTTCAAAGATTTCTTTTCTTCTATACCGTCGCGAATCCATTATTACGACTGGCGGCGTACGCGCTAAAGGGGTTCGCGCGGAGCGATAGCGCGGCTTGTTTACACAAAGGAACTGATAGGCAGCACAGTGTGGAAGTAAAGAGCCTGCAAAAACAGATAAAGATAGCCTGGAGATAAATGACTTGCCGACAAAGACACGTCTAGAACGTTCCTGTTTTATCTGGTGACGTGTTAGAGAACATTCTATAACAATCTGGAATTCATGAATGGTTGTGTATAAAAGGAAGCCCTGGCAAGTTATCGGACAGTTGTAAACAGAGTCGTAATGAGAGAGCGGTAATTGGAACTGGTGTGTGTTTTGGAAGTGAACTCTTTGTTGTGGTCAACAACCTTGGAAGATTGTAATTATGTGTTACGTAATTCCGCTGGTGTACAAAGTGTATTTCTACGCAAATAAAGAACAGTTTTGAATTTCTGCAACTCGGACTCATAATTCTACGAACCCACAAAGTCACAATTGGTGTCAGGAAGTGGAACATTTGACAATGGACGCGGCATTGCAAAAGATTTTACAGAAAATGGAAGAAATGAAGACGGCGAATGACAACCTCGCTGCGAAAACAGAAGCGGCAAATAACAACCTGGCCGCAGAGCTGAAAGAAATGAAGACGGCTAACGACATCACCGAGAAGATGGAACAAATGAAGGTCGAATTAACAACGAAGACGGAGGTGGCAAATAGCAGCCTGGCCGCAAAGTTGGAGACGACAAATCACAATCTGACCGCGAATATGGCCGAACTGACCACGGAAATGAAGGCCGAACTATCTGAAATGAAGGCTGCGAACGAGGCCGTCGCCGAAAAATTTGAAGAGCAGTTGACCGGCGTGAGGGATGACGTCGCGGAGGTGGACAAGCAGATGGATCAAGTGGACGAGCGTATTAACGACCGAGAGGGAAAGGCCTGGTGAGCCTCGAAGACCTGGTGAGCCGTGTTAACAACCTAGAGGGAAAGGCCGATACCAACACTAAGTCCCAGAACGCCATGGTGGAGGACATCGTCGGCAGAAGGATGAAGGCTTTAAAGGTCGACGTGCCGGGACGCGACAAAACATCTGCGCGCGTCAAACCGCCGAAGTACGACGGCACGTCAACGTTCGAAGGCTTCCGCCGTCAATTCGATACAGTGGCCAAGCACAAGTGTTCACCAGAGGAAGAGGCCGCACGGCTAATAGCCAGCCGCCAGGAACGGGCCGCAGAAGTCCTGGACGCGGTCCAGACAGAGGCGGCGCCCAAGGACACTTGGGAGGCCCTGGAGAACTACTTTGGAAACCACCACTTAGCCGCAGCGTTAAGCAGCGATCTGAAGTCAAGGTCGCAGCAGCCAGGGGAAACGCTGCAGGAGTTCGCCCTGGCAATCGAGCAGCTGGCTAGTAAAGCCTTAGTGACCTCCCACCCGACTTTGTATCGGGGAGCCGCCTACACCTTTGTTGACGGGGTACGGGACACGGAGATTCGTTAGCGCCTAATTCTCGGCGATTACAAAACTATTCACGAGTCGCTAATGGCAGCATTGGGGATGGACGCGGCCAAGGTGACAGTAACCCCAACTTCCAGAACAAGGAGTATTCGCTATAATGGAGACCGAAGAGCAGTCGAGGGACGCCGGCGAAGTCCTAGTGGCCTGTGTTGGGGGTGTGGAGAGCCGGGACACCTGGAGAGAGGCTACCCTCACCAGGGAGAGCAGCCGGAAAACGAGTAAGGGTCGTCATGGCGAGGGGCACGTCAGCGCCGTCACCGTCCCCTCGAGTGACACTGCGCGCCGTCAGCCGGCGTATGGATGACAGCCTCATCGCGGACGGTTGGGTGAGAGGGAAGCCATGCAGCGTGCTCGTAGACACTGGGGCAGCCGTGACCATCATCAGACCTGATGTGGCCAAGGGTTTGCCGTTGAGAAAACCGAGCCGACCATACTAGTTAGTGACGGCATCGGGTGACACTTTGCCTGTGGAGAAGCAGGCCCTACTAAAGTTTATCTTGGGATGGAGTGCCGTGCGTCAGTGGGTGTTCGTCGCGAAGGTGGCTGAGGACTGGATGCCCTCAGGAGCCATGAGGTGACGGTCGACTTCGGCAGGAAGGTCCTGCGGCTTAACGGACAAGTGATACTCCGGCAACCCGAAGAGCTCCTTGGAATCTGCAGGGTCACTTTGAAAGAAAACGTGTTCCCCGCGAGAAGTGACGTGGTGGTGGCAGAACAGTTGGAGAAAGTTCGACAGCTGTTGAGACGATACCAGCCCATCTTCAGCCAAGGTAACAGTTACTACGGCCGGGTGGCAGAACAGTTGGAGAAAGTTCGACAGCTGTTGAGACGATACCAGCCCATCTTCAGCCAAGGTAACAGTTACTACGGCCGCACGTACAAGGTGCTTCACCGGAGACGCCCGGCCTATTCGGCAACCAACTAGACGCGTTCTGCTGGCTAAACAAACGGCGGTACGGAATATGCTAGAGGACAGGAAATCCAGGGGAGTGATTGAAGAGTCTGACTGCCCTTGGTGTTCCCCTGTAGTTCTGGTAATGAAGAAGAATGGTGAGCTATGCTTCTGTGTGGATTATAGGAAGCTCAATGCTGTCACCAGGAAAGATTGCTTCCCCCTGCCATGAATTGACACCCTGGACACGCGTGGTGTTGCGCAGTGGTTCTTGACCCTGGATCTGAAGTCGGGTTACTGGCAGGTGGCTCTAGACCCAAGAGACAAGGAGAAGACCGCATTCTCGACAGGCCAAGGGTTTTGGCAATTCACAGTTAAGCCCTTTGGCCTCTGCAACACACCAGCTACCTTCCAAAGTCTCATGGAATCAGTGATGAGAGGATTGACTTACGACGCCTGCCTGCTATACCTGGAAGACATCATCATCGTCGGCAAGACATTCGAGGACCATCTGGAAAATCTGAGCAAAGTGCTACAGAGACTGCAGGCGACCAACTTGAAGCTAAACGCCAAGAAGTGCCAGCTCTTCCGCAAGGAAGTCAATTACTTGGGCCACATAGTCTCACCAACCGGAGTGGTCACAGACCTGGAGAAGACACTGGCCGTGAGAGATTGGCCTCACCCTAAGGATAATAGAGAATTGATCAGTTTACTGGGGCTGTGCAGTTATTCCCACCGCTTCATAAAGGGCTTCTCCAAAATCGCCAAGCCCATCACCCGCCTGACAGAAGCACACCGGCCCTATGTATGAATGGAGGATGCCAAAGGCGCTTTCCAGCAGCTGAAGAAGGCACTGTGCAGAGCTCCTATTTTGGGATTCCCACAACCAGGCGGCGCCTTCATTGTGGACACTGACGCCAGCAACCATTACTTTGGAGGCATCCTATCCGAAATCCAGAACGGCCAGGAGCGGGTGATAGCCTACTACAGCAAGATGTTATCCAAGGCGGAGAAGAACTAGTCACCCGATGAGAGCTACTGGCGGTAGTGAAGACCTGGGAGCACTTCCACAAATACCTGTACGGTCAGCCATTCCACCTGAGGACTGACCATTCCTCCCTAACCTGGCTACTGAGCTTTAGAAACCTGGAAGGCCAGACAGCACATTGGGTCCAGAGGCTGCAGGAGTACGACTTAACCTCTGAACATCGTTGAGGAAAGTGCCATGGCAACGTAGACGCCATGTCCTGAAGACCCTGCCCAGAAGATTGTGGCCACTGCACAAGAGTGGAAGAAAAGGAGCGTGCCGCAGCTTTCAGAGTGGTCACGGCAGTGCCTGCGGATGGCTGGGATAGCGCAGGACTGAGGAGGGAGCAGCTGGTGGACGCAGACAAGACCAACCTGGGAGGACAGCGCACCAAGGAGCGCCATATATAAGTTGTACTGGGCCCAATGGGACTCGTTGAAGATCAGAGAGAGCGTGCTGTTCCGGGTATGGGAATCGCCTAATGGGAAGATGCAGAGAGAATGGTTGGTACTTCCCCGAAGTAAGGTCTTGGAGGAAGTGCATGCCGGTACTTCAGGACACTTGGGAGCAAACCGAACAATCGACAAACTCTGACAGCACTATTACTGGTTGAGGCTCCGAGCAGACGTTGAGAGATGGTGCCGTCAATGACACGTGTGCACGGCGAGTCGCGGCCCTCCGACTAGGAGCCAGGGTCGCAACGCAGCAGTACAACGTCGGAGCGCCATTCGAACGTATGGCTGTCGACATAGTTGGACCAATCCCAGAGTCTGACCGAGGCAATTAGTACCTGATGTTGGTCGTGGCTTTTGGGAGCTCTCCGGACGCAAAACAGCCAGCAACCAAGCATGTGGAGAACCTGATGGACCATCTCCACGACATGCATGAGATGGCTTGTCAGAACATCCAGAAGGCGAGCAACCGCATAAAGACCCGATACGACAGGCAAGCCAACAGCCGTGGGTTCCAGAAAGGTGACCTGGTCTGTTCTACCGCCCACCCCGACCAAGGAACAATGCCCGAAACTTCAACAACCATGACAAGGACTGTACCGGGTGGTGAAGAGGATTAACGACGTGATCTACTGCATCCAGAAGGTGCCCCGAGGAAAGATGGTGGTACACTTGGATCATCTGGCCCGCTACGATGGTGCTGTTTGGGACGACCAGCCTTGAGGAGGGAGCAGGGTCGCGAATCCCTTATTACGACTGGCAGCATACGCGCTAAAGAGGTTCGTGCAGAGCGATAGCGCGGTTTGTTTACACAAAGGAATTGATAGGCAGCACAGTGTGGAAATAAAGAGCCTGCAAAAACAGATAAGGATAGCCCGGAAGTGAAAGACACTCCGACACAGATAAAGTTACACGTCTATACCTTGTTTCACGTAAGCTTGCCCAGTATCTCTTAACGGTCATGTGACCTAATCACCTCTCAATGGCTGCTGTTGTGGTAATGACTGTCGTGCGGTAAAAATTAGTTCGTTATTTAACATGGTGATATATCATTATATGTTGGAAGAGAATTGTCAAATTTATATTTTCGTAACTGTTAGAATTAAATATATTACGCAACAGAGTTGATTTATCTGAAATGCATGTTAATTCTTAAAGGAAGTAAAGAGGAGGTTCCTTTGCTCTCAAGCACATGGCACGATAGCACGTGATTTAGCGGTAGTGGTGACATTTGTTTATATGACTTCTATCACTGACCTTGTTTTGAACTGGATTAGTCATATATCGCCATTCGAGAGTGCGAGAGCTAAATTATTTCATTGATCGTTTATTGCGCATGTACTTATTATATGTATAATGGCAGAGTCTACCGCCAGTTTTTCGCTGAAGTATCGCAAGGATAATTATTTACAAACAGGCAAAAAAAGAATTGTGTTGCATGTGTTTAATGCACTCACAGAGAAGAATCCGTCTTTGTCAGTGAGAGAAGCCGAACAGCTGTGCTCTGAAGTTACAGGTGTGAGTGTTAGATCCGTATGAACATCACGACATGAAACTGAGAAAACAGGAAAACTTACCACTCCAGGCAAAAGCAGGAATAAACAAAAGTGCGTGCTTGGAGAAAATACGTGAAAAGTGTTGTGCGTCGTCATGTGTGTAGTTTTTCTTTAGAAACGAACTTCCTAACATAAGTAACATTTCGTCTGCTGTAAATGAGGATGCAGATTTACCAAATTTCAGCAGATTGCTTATACAGCTGGGATTTGTGAATGAAAAAAGAGGCAAGAAAAATGTGCTAAAAGACAAAGGCGATATTGCTGTGTGGCGAAGGCGTTATTTAAGGACAACCAGACTGCACCGAGATACAAATCACAAAATATACACGAAGAACACACGAAAAGTAAGGTATGGTGTGACACGACTTTTAAGACTGAAAGACAAGCATTTTTGAAAGGTATGTGTGCTGGTTTAAAAAATCCCAGTGGAAAAGGCCAAAGTCCTTTCATTATAAACTCTTTCAGTTTCATTGCTCAGTCATTCTGTATCAATTTGCTCAGTTCATTATAAACTTGTATTTTTGCATGCCTTCATATCCTTATTTGTATGATTTTATTTATCCTCCCGGCAATTATTACGACGTTTGCTGCAGGTTTAAATGTGACGGAAAGGCACCGCATATGGCCTATGGCGCGAAAGCATTAGCCAATTAGGGCGAGGGGGAGGTAGTTGAATGCGGAGTGATACATTTCAGTGGGGCAAGGTTATATGAAACAGAGATTAGAACATTCGTGTTTTATCTGGTGATGTTTAGAGAACATTCTATAACAGTCTGGAATTCATGAATGGTTGTGTATAAAAAGAAGCCATTGCTAGTTATCGGACAGTTGTAAACAGAGTCGTAATGAGAGAGCGGTAATTGGAACTGGTGTGAGTTTTGGAAGTGAACTCTTTGTTGTGGTCAACAACCTTGGAAGATTGTAATTATGTGT
Organism: Mantis religiosa; assembly: GCA_030765055.1. Lineage (NCBI taxonomy): Eukaryota > Metazoa > Arthropoda > Insecta > Mantodea > Mantidae > Mantis > Mantis religiosa. The sequence continues at coordinate 99,760,055 of CM060947.1, read as the reverse complement.
TACGTAATTCTGCTGGTTTACAAAGTGTATTTCTACGCAAATAAAGAACAATTTTGAATTTCTGCAACTCGGACTTTTAATTCTACGAACCCACAGTCACAATACTTTCCTATATCTCCTGCCTATCTTTGTCTTGTACTCTGGTTCTCACTTCTTTCCAAAAACCGCTATGATTTGACTCCTCTGCTCTCCATAAATCTCCCATGCCTATCTTCGATACCATTCTTTTCAATTCCGACCACCAACTATTTGTGTTCTTAATTCTTTTCTGTTGCTTCATATACAGATTCAATAATTCCCCTTTCTGCACTTTAATACACTTATACCAGAATTTCATATTATCTCTATTATTTCGCTCCTTTTTGTATTACCCAACTCTAGTAATGCCACTTCTCTTGTTGCCGATTTTGGTAGCCCTAGTAGTTCTTTGCAAAACAATCCATAGATCTGGTCTAATTGTGTACCTATCTCTGATGTGCCCCCTTACCTCAACTGTGTACATTGTTCTGGATTCGACGACTGCTTCATACAATCTTTCTAACCATCTGACTGACATCTCCAGTTTATATTTACATATTCTTACCCCTGTCATTGCTCCACAACCTTACACCTAAATAGTCATACTCCTTTACCACTTCTACCTTTTGATCTCCTATGAACCACTCCTCTCCTTTCCTCAGTATCGATCCTCTTTTAAATACCATTATTTTTTATTTTTTGCTGTTTATTCTTAATCCCCAGTCAGTGCAAAACCTATGAATTGCCTCAATTGATTTTTGTAGACTTATTACAGAAATTGCTCCTACCGTTAAATTATCCACATACAATAAACCAAGAATATCGTTCTGTATTATTTGGCAATGGCCATTGCTTTCCTTAACCCTCCCTGTTATATCATCTATAAATAAATTCAATAGTATAGGACTCAATTTGCACCCGTCTCAAGCCTAACTTCTGTTTGGCCTCTTCCATAGTACATTCAGCCCACATCTTATTCTGAAATTCACTGCACTATAAATTTTATCAATTTCATTTATAAACTTCTCGCTCACCCCTTTTCTTCTTAATTTCCATTTTAAAGCCCCCCTGTTTATCGTATCGAAAACTTTCTCAAAATCCACAAAAACATATACAATCATCTCCCACATAGCAAGTTTATTTGCAGATTTTTTAATTAAAATTGTGAATGTATTAGCTATTTAAGGTAATTTTATTGGTCCCAGAAAGGAACTTGATACTAAATGGAGCAGAAGGCCCTATTAGAAAACCTAACTTAGTAGTAGAAATTTGTAATGATTTGTTTGCAAATATTGGAAAAGGTTTAGGAATAAAATATAACCTAAATTTGCAATTTACTTATAATTCCTACGTTCAACACTCTGTGTTCCTTAAACCTACTGATACAGGCAGCTAGTACAACTAAGAAAATTGCCTCAATATTGCATACTGTCATTCTAGTGTAAAATCTGATTACTGATGAAATATCGGACACACACCCAATTCGATTTAGGAAGAGAGCCAAAAAATTTTTGATAGATCAGTGCTTTTATACCTTGCAAGAATGTATTGAGTACTTCAAAGATTGTAAATAATGTTATGACTGTAGTATGAGTGTAAGTATAGTAACTTGTAATTTACAGTTGATGAAGCCATGAAATTGTAACAAATTTCCAAAAGGTGAATAAAATTTACTACTACTACTACTACTACTACTACTGCCACCACTGCCACCGCCGCCACCAGATAATAGAACATATAATGTCACAATTTAAATCCAAAAATTCTCATGGACTCAAAGATGTGCCAAACTCATTAATAAAGCAATGTGCTTATTCAATTGCACATCCTTTGGCAGACATATGCAACAATTCCTTCAAAAAAGCAATTTCTCCTAATATTTTAAACACACCAAAAGTAAAACCTCTGTATAAAAAGGTGGTCGGATAGATGTGTCCAATTATAGGCCTGTAGCATTGCTTTCTGTATTTTCAAGAAAGTATTGAGAAAGTTTTTTTTGAAAGGTTAGTAAACTTCATTGAAAAATTCAAAATTATCTCCAAATCCCAGCATAGCTTCAGGAAAAATAGGTCGACAGAAACTGCAATATTCCAATTTGTAAACAGTATTCTGAAAGCTCTAGATGATAATGGGAATGTCACAGGTATATTTCTCCACCTATCTAAAAGCATTCAGTGTTCTAAATCATGACATTTTGTGCCAAAAACTTGGAAATCAAGGAGTTAGGGGAAATCCTTAGAATGGCTTCAGTCCTAAAAGGGAGAAAACAAATTGTTGAAATACTTCACAATGAAATTGGGAGGCCCATACAGTATCTGTCAGATACTAAAGAGCTTAGACAAGGAGTACCTCAAGGATCAGTGTTAGGAGCCATTTTATTCCTTTTATTTGTAACTGATCTTGAGGGATAGACACCATCACACAATATAACTCAGTTTGCTGATGATACAACCATAACAATAACTAGTACTAATGCAGAAATTCATCAAAAGTTAACAGATAAAACAACAGAAGTAAAATATAGATATTTTGAAAACTACAAGTTAAAATTAAACACAGCAAAAACAGTAGAAATTCAGTTTAACTCTAATCAGAACAAACATTTCCCACAGCCTTATTTATTAATAAATAATATGATAATTGATGAGTTAAAAAGCACCACATTTCTAGGAGTCTGGATCCAGAGTGATTTAAAATGGGATATACATATTGATCATCTAATGAAAAGATTGACCACAATGTGTTATATTTTCAGAAAATTGTCAAAAACTATTCGTATAGAAATGTTGTTATGAAAGCTATATAAAAGCTGTTTTTGGTGAAAGTATATTAAATTTATAATTTTTTTAACTCCTTATTTCATTTGTTTACCTTTATTTATATTTAATCCTTAGATATGGAATAGTCTTCTGGGGAAGTTCACACTGAAACAAATTATTTGCAATGCAAAAGAGAATCATATGTATATTAGTAGGAATAAATCAGAGACACTCATGTCGACCATTATTCAAGAAGCTGAACATCTTATCACTCCCAAGTATTTATATATATGAATCTATTCTTTTTACATAAAGACTTCTTGACAATGATTGCAACATATTAACCATAAATGCAGATATTCATGAACATAACACCAGACAATGAAGCAGCTTAAACATGATAAAGGCAAATACTAAATTAAATCAAGACGGAATCATATACTCCTTCTCCAAATTTTACAACAGATTACCAGAAAAAATAAAATATATAAAGAAAGTGGTATTTTTCAGGTAAAAACTACTGTCCTGTTTGATTGCTCACTGCTGTTACTCCACTGAAGAATTTTTAAATAAATCGGTATAGTTTCATCATCTATACAGCATGTGGAAAAAAAATTATTAAATGTTAACCTGTGTCAATTCATGTATATAATGCAAACCTTACTCATGTGTAACCGTTATATATGTAAATATATTTATAATTGAATCTATGATTTGAATAGAGAAGTAAGTCCCTGTTCCATAGTTTTGAGAGAATAAAAAAATGTAATAACATCGACAGTTGGCATCTGATCCACTTATGCTCTACACAAAACTTACAGAACCAATCGTTATTTGTTTGGACTACTCATTGACCTCAAATTTGCATGTCTGTGATGTACAGACATGTTTTTATATCCTTGACTTATTTGCCTTTTAAAACAATTATGGAATAATTATGTAATAAATATGACTCATCTATAAATTAATAATTATGGAATGTTTAGTAGAAAACAACAAAATTGTCTTATATTTGTTCATTTTTGGATTTATGAAACAATGTAATTGTGCAATAAATCTGTAATGAGGTTAATGAACATACTGTGCTATGTGGAAATATTGCTGAATTAATATCAGCATCTACTCATCAACTTCCACTTCAGTCTGTGGCCATGTCAAAAGTCTGGTAGAAGTGGAGATGTTCATGTGTATTGTACTATTTTTTTAACATCTACTATTTTCTTTCTGTTGATTAGGAGAACAGCTGTGTCATAAAATTTCTTGAAAGGTTGATCTGAGCATGCTTTCCCTTTTGCCAACATAAAAGAGTGCTGGACAAGCCCATCAATATACACATGTGCCGCAAGATAACAAAAATGTTCTCTATCATAAGTTAGATGATGGAAAGAGTCACACCAGGCTCACAATGAGAACTGCCAGGACAAGCAACAGCCTTGGTTGTCTTCTTAAAATAGTTCTGCCACCAGGTTTTGAAGTCTGATGTTTTCAGCGACTATTACTGTTACCATGAAAGCATTTGGGCGTTTCCTAGCTGATAATATCAGTGAAAGATATTCGAATAGTGTATACACTATACACGCTTTATGAGACCAAAGTCATGGTTACGCGGCAAGAAACAGTGACCTAAAGTACTGGTGAATGACACTGAATCTTCCTGTCAGTGTCAATGATAATAAAAATTGCACAACTGTATGATTCCTATTATTAATTTTTAGATGAGTCGTATTTATTACACATCTGCTTCACTTTCGTACCTATTTTGAGGACATGAAGCAGATGTGTAATAAATACGACTCATCTAAAAATTAATAATTTTTCGCTTCACTGTGGTGTTCCAATACAGTTAAATCGATGTATGATTCCTGTTTTGACCTCTGCACAAATCACTAAATAAACAGTGTCTTCACAGTAGGGGTTGGAGATAAGAGGTAGTCTTGCAAAAAGGTACACACCTCATCTGGTCCTCGTTTAGCCACATCTTCATGATATAAATAAAAGTGTGCGTTATCTGATTTGATGTCATGTATGCAGAACAAATAAAGCCATAATTTTCTCAGGTAAAACGTTTCCTGTACAGGCAAAGCTGGAAGCTGTATATTCAGCACATAATCCCAAACTCTAGCTACTGTAGTATCATTTTCTTCACATATTTTCTTTGTTTCATCCAATTTCTTGTAAAACATAGCTGCTCGTCTTTTATGGATAATCAGTTCTGCAACTGTAGGCTGCTTAGCATTTTCATTGAGTGTTGAGGACTTTATCTTCACATTTAAAGCGTTACATGTAGAACACACATCAACTTGTGGCTGATCAAATTGAAATCCATAGTTTTCATTGTAATCTTTGTTCTGGTCACAGAGGAGATGATACATTTTTTTTAACATTAAGTTGAGGATCAAGATATGTGATAGGTTTGTTTACATAGTGCATATTGTGTGTAGGAAATGCCCTGATATGCTCATTTATTTTAAGAAGTGCTGTTTTAGGCACTGTATTACCACAATTTAAATGCTTCCCACGTTTATCAATGGGAGACTTTCCTTGAAGTAGAATGGATGTTAAATGGTACACAGATTTTCCAGAGACAGCATACAAGTTCAGAAATGCTTCTTTACAAACTCGAACTCTATTGGAACCTAGCAGCACATGAAAGAATATGACAGTCTTCTTTTTTGTGAACTGTCTCCTTTTCTCGAACATCTTCTCTGCACTGGTGTACTGTCTATTAGTCCCATTAAAAATGTATCTTGTTCATTTTTATTAGATCCACAGAGAGAATGTGATAGAATAGCTATTTTAACAATATCAGAACATTTATTTGTGCACTTCAATCGGCAGAGGCAGTCAGGACTGGGTTATACTTTAGTAACTTTGCCCTACCCTGTAGCATATTCCTTCCCACCTAAATGAGCTCTTTCCTCATCTCATGAATATAATTATCAGTATTTTGAATACTGATTCTTTCTTTGAGGTTTGTCTTCTGAACTATCCATAATAAGATACACACGATAGCTAACAAATTCTGGAATATTCACCAAGAGAGTTAATACAACAATAAGAATATAAGTAACTGTCTTACAAATACTAAATTCTTCTGTGTGAGGATTAGTATTACTAATTGACACATTACTAGTAATTTATTTTTAATCACAGCCCATATAATGAACCTAAAAATTTGTCAATGCCCTCTATTAGTATATAAGAGAAACTGGTCCTGGACTTCTCTTTACCAATCATTCATATTTTTAATGGGCAGTATAAGACACAATTTAAGCTGAAGAAGATTCTCTTTCACACTAATTTATAGCTTGGAGAATATCAAACAAAATGTATACCTTATTTTTCTTTGCAAAAAATGTGGACTTATTTCCTTTTTAAAATCACTGATTCAATTAAAAGTGTTACAGTTGTGGACAGTTGCACCATTTGAGCAATTGCATCGTTTAGTTAGTAAGTTTAACTGACTTGTCCAACATCATTTGCACACAATGTACTTACTGTATGATTTACTGGATCAGTAAATTACATATGTCATTTAGGTGACAAATTTACTTGAGCATTTCTCTTAATTACAGGTATCTGATGTTGTGTTGAAGGATAGCAATGCTGAAGTAGGTGCAAGGAATGAACGTAGATTATGTGCTGTTAACTGTAACAGGATACCAGGTTTTGAAGTGATACATGGTTTCCTGGATAGGGTGATGCAACTACTTGAGGTGCCATGGTGTAAAGAAAAATCAGGAAAAGTTGGCTATTACTTGCAAGGAATTTCTCACCCTACATTTTTCCCAGGACACTGTGCAGAAATCATTGCCAATGGAGAGAGAATAGGAACAATGGGTGTTTTACACCCTGATGTAATTACAAAGTTTGAATTAACAAATCCCATTGCTAGTTTGGAGATTAATATTGAACCATTTCTGTAAAAGTATTTTCAATATTTTAAGGCACTGCATAAAATGTAAATGCTATTTACAACTTACATTAAGTAAATAAAGATAAAATATTTATAATGTTATGCACATTGAAAATTATTTAATTATACATTGAGATTTCAAATTAAGATACAAAATAATGTAAAACAAGAATATAATTAAGAGTAGAAGTTATTTTCATAATTCTTAAGATGAGTCAAGATTTTACACTTATAAGAACTTCATTTTTACTTTTTAAATTTGAAAATGTTTTGAGAAACCTATCTGGAACTACAGCTTAGGATGGAATGCTCTGCAAGTTGGGTTTAGAGATAAACTAATTGTACTTAAGTAGTAATGTGTAATAAAACTAAAAATACGAGCTCAACGTTTATTAATTTGACACGGCTGATCACCTGCGAAGCCTTGATTAGTAATGTTCGCCGTGAAAGCTTCAAGTCTTACAAAACTAAAAATGTTTATTATATTCATATATACATAATTATTTTAACCCTTTCACCGATATGGATGTCATATGACGTCCAAGTTAAAATGCCCCAAACCGATATGGACGTGTATAGACGTCCTGCGCATACATGCATTTAATGCTCATTTAACGCCAATTATTTTAATCTTGCTATTTTACAATAAATTTCAATTAGTTCTATAAGGAATGTAAACGTACCCTTAAAGGTTTCTTTTTGAATTGTACACCTCCAAAACTGGATAAACACCCAAGGGCACATCTGCAGATTCACACCAAATAATATTGGTTTCCTTGCGAACTTCTTTTTCGCAACACACTACACATTTTCGAATTGGTTGCGACTTTTTTGGTTGTGGGTGGTATCCTTTTAGGAAAGTGTTTTCTCTCAAGTATGAGGGGTGATGTCGTGGTGAATTTCCTACCCCCTAGTATAAAGAGTCCTCTGAGTATTATAATACTCAATTAGGTTACAAGCTCTTTATATGCGCAAGTACAGGTAGATGAATGTCTTGCATGAATTTACAGCTCTGAAAATTACTAAACAAGTGTGCATAGTTACATCCAGTGGTATAAAAATACTTTTTTTTTTATCATTTAACTGTTTTCCGTAAAGAGGGATAGCTAGTAATAGCTGATCCGCATCACCCATATTTGACCCGCCATTTCCCCAAACAATGGAGTAGCTAGCATACCATCTGTAGACCAGCACACATTACTGCTACGTATGTCCTAAAGATCTCCTTCATAATCGTACAACAAATCTTCCAGATTTTCTACAGTAATATCAGAAGCCTGTACACATCATACCCAAGCTAGTTTATTTGCTACATTAGGGGGATAAGCCATGGTTAACATTGAAATTTAACAATTTCAAATGTGCCATTCATTTAGCTCTTGATAGCTATAAGAAATCACTCTGAACACAAAGAGATTATAAATAACTAAAATATAGAGCGAAAACAGCTGCATAAGGCTACTAGAAACCTTGGTTGAGAAACACTGTAATAACAGATGCTGACAGAGAGTTTTCTTTCCAGTGTGTGAGTGTGTAACGCAATATATTCTCGTATGATTATCGCTTGGTGTAGCATAAATAAACTTAACTTGAACCGGAGAAGTCGCTTGCGTAGCTATACATACATACATTGGCTCGTATACACACAAAACAAAATGATTCAAATATTAGGCGCGTTTGGCACAAAGAATGGCTTTTGCTACAGTGAAATTTCAACAATTTATTAATGTAGTCTCTACTTTATTGTTACTGTAGATTTATACTGCCTTTAATGAGTTTTCAAACAGTTTTTGTTTCGTTTAAATAACTTAATAAATACAGAAGATACATAATTGTATTTATGATGCATTTTTACAGCATTTAACAATTTAAATGTCCTGTTCTGTTTATTGGGTATCCGTTTCCGGCCCCTGAAGGGTTTAAATGGCCATCGGTGAAGCGGTTAAGTGATAGCTGGGTCTCTTAGTTTCTGACATATCTTTTGACAGCTGTTGATGTTACATTCTGTTGTTATGAGGTCCAATGAGAAAGGTTTGTTTATTTATTTATCCATTCAGCATTTTAATCTTATACAAGTTATTGGCTTCATCAAACTTACAAATAAGTTCCTGAAAGTATAAAGTATTTGAATCAAAGTAAAAAAAAAAGAAAATGCAAGAAAAAGAGAAAAATACATTAATATTTATAAGGTAAGTTCTTCTACTGAATAACAACAGCCTTCCTTTAAAAGTTTTTAGAGCCAGTTTGTACATATTTTAAAACTACGTACTTTTTATGTTATCTGGCAGTTTGTTATATGAGGATACTGTACTGTGTTTGAAAGTATGACCGAATAAGGCTGTACTGTGGTTTAAGGCACATAGGTCTGTTTTACTTATATTGTATGAGCTGCTAAATTAGTTCTGAATTTAGAGTGTATAAGTCTTATCAGGACTAGAACTTCATAAATATAAACATATTACAATGGAAGTATCTTCACAATTTTATAATAAGGTTTACACCTGGCAGATGAACAGATATTTATAATAGACTATATAGTTTTTTTCCGCAATGAAAATATTTTAACTGCATCTTTTGCATTTCACCAGCTCAGTATGCCATAAGTCAGTACAGAGTGAAAGAATGTAAAGTATTGATGATTAGAATCAAAACTGAAAAAATTAAAAGCTTAGCTAGGACTTGAACCATGGGTCTTCTGTTCTAATGCAGCTGCTCTACCCTGAGCTCCATGGCAACATGCCGATATGACATTAAATTCTCCAGCTGATTCACATCTATCTGGTACACCAACAAGGAAATCTCAATTCAAAATCAGTTACCCTAGTGACGACTTACAATTCGTAAGTACTTAAGTCCCAGGCTTTTTGGATATTTATTATAGCTTTTCATTTATAAGGTCAATCACCTATTGCTGATTGCCCTTTTATATTTAAAGATATTGTTCTTGAGATGTTAGTATTCACTGATTTTCTCATAAGATTAATAAAGAATATAATTCTATTCAATTTTATTGCTAACTGTTGAATTTGTTTTTCCAAATTTAGATGTTTGTCTAACCATACTTCCAAAAATTAGGTTTTTGGCACATGAACTAATGATTTACTGTCTGAACATAAAACTTGGAAATTGTATTGTTTTAAATAATCTGCAATGAAAGGCCTGTAGCAGGCGATTTATCATTTTAATTTTTAGCTTATTGATTTGGAACCAGTTGATAATATCATTAAAATCTTTAATGTGAACTTACAGGTCATTAGTATTTTTACCAGTCATTAGTCATCTTCTATCATCAACAAAGAGAAGTAGTTCAATACAGGCCTGGGTAGCTGGCGCTCATCAGAGCCCAAACATTGCCATCCCTCCTTACCAATATCACTGTGCCTGCTTAGCTATGTACATGATGAATAACAACAGACAGCTAGTAATCAGTGACCTTCCATTGCAAAGGGCACACAAGAAGGCAAAATACAAGTTTCACATAGAATGGGAAATTGATTATTTCTGCAGAATGGTAAAAAGGCTGAATGCTTGTATTCTAAACAGTTCTACTATGTTAACTATACTAAATGATTTGTGCTCCAGTTTAAATGATGCCCTTCTACCAGTACTGTGCCTCTCTGTCTACAATAAGCCTGACATTGACAAATTAGTGCAGAGAAAAAGATACACCTGTAAAAAGATTTATAAAGCCGCATTTGAGAAAGAAAGACTTCAAAACCATAAATACTTTGGTGCTTGGCCACTTTAGATTGACTAGTTCTGCCACTGTTCTTCACATGCTGAGTAACAGCCTTAATAACACAAAGTGGAATGAACATATGTCACTCACACTTGCCTCCATTTGCTAGTTCCCCAGGCCTGGTTTAATATTATGTCTATTGCATTAAGATGTATCCTAAATCATTAATATATAATATAAATCATAATGGCCTAATATTAAACACTGTGGTACACCTTGATGTACTGTTTTCTCTGATGTTTTGTTCATGGTTACCCCAACTAAAAACTGGCATATACATATAAGGTAGAATTTAAACAATTCATTACATAATCCTCAAATACCACAGGTATTTAATTTTTCCAGTTGTAATCCACAAGATCAGATGCCTTAGAGAGGTTTATGAAAACACTCAAAAGGCAGCAACTCTTAAATCAACTCTGAAAAGTTGATTAGAGCTGAAGCAGTGGGAGTATCTTTTTGAAAACCATACTGAAAGTGATTAAAATATTGTAAGTTTCACAAAATGAAATTGATTTTTTATGTAGACATTCTTTTGTTACTTTTTAAAAGACTGATAAATTGATATATTTGTTCCCAGGAACCTCTTTTAAATAGTGGTTTTACTTAGATTTTAAAACTACTGTAAAGGTCTCTGAGCTAAAGGATGTAATTTTAGCATAGTGGTTTTGACCTATGGCACTTTGTTAGCAAATGTTTAAAAACCATCTTGGTCAGCAAATTTTTTATTCAGTATGCTACAATCATGGAGGCTATTTCCTTTTTGTCTTTGGGTGCCAGATACATATTTGAACTGATTTTGTTACACACATAAGAGGTTCTGGGGATATTACTACTATTAATATTATCACACATTTAATCTTTTGCAATTTCGATTTCATTTATGAGGCATGTATTGATTATTGCTTTGCGTGCTGTATCTTGCTCTGCTTTGATTATACTTATATGTTATTTAGTTTTGTTTCACTGCTTACTGTGCCTTTTTTTCCTGTCTTGTTTAATTTGTTATAACGTTATATCTCTGTAAATAATTTAGAAAAGTAGCTGAAAATGATTGGTTTTTGTTTATAAGGGCAATCAGCAACAGGTGATTGTTCTAACTTGTAAAAACTGTGTATATAAAGATCAGAATTTTTTAGTTCTGATTTTCTGATTTTTTTCGAAGCTGAAAATTGATTGTTCTTATGACATTCTTATTCTTATTGATTGTTCTTTTTATATCTGCAGGAAAATTTTAATCACTCACAGAATTCATGAATCCCTTTTGTTATCCATTGCTGTGTTTACACTTACTCATACAAAAGGTGACATCAGTATAGTATTTAAAAACATTTAGAAATTGCATACAAGTTTTATTTATATTTGATAAACAATAGTACAGTTTCACTGTTTATTACTGTTACATATGAATTGTTTGTGCATGTTTTTGGTGAATATTATTTTTTTTTAGCTAATAAGTGCAGAATTTGACAATAGTGATCCGATAAGATAGTGTAAAAATCTCTACTTTGCATCCCCATGAACAAGAATGTAGTTATGTTTGATTAATAGCACTTTTTGTATTATTTGCTATTCTTGATTTCTGTACAGTATTTTAATGTAACTTCTTGGGTTTCTATATTTACAAATAATTATAATTATTGATTTAACATCCAGTAATGCAATAAAAGTGGCTTCAGGATCCACCTCAGCAATTAAATTATTAAAATTATGCAGATTTTTAAGACTGATGTTTTGAATAGTGCATGATCCCCTATATCTTTTGATTTTTCAGCAATAATTGCTAGTAAAAGAGTAATTTGGAATGCTGAAGACTGCCTTTGATTTTCTGCTCTGTTATCATATTGTGTCATAAAAATGATCAAAAAATAACACTCACAATTTATTGTTTAGTTTCTTAAGCTTTGTAAATTTTGAAAAATTGAAGGAATATGAGGATCGTTTGATAAATCTGTTTAATTTCCATGAAGGGATGGAAATTTTTTCTTGCAACTTTGTGAGTGGTAAGCTTGATTATTCAAAAGATTGTACAGAAAATTTGAATGTACTACAATATACAGTTCACTGTTGACAGCCATCTGAACTGGTCAGTGTGATAGCTGCAATTGAAAATGGAAAAAACAGTTCCGTGCTGTTGTTAAACATTTTCATTTGAAGGGCTGGACTGCCACATAAGTCAAAACTGAATTGGATGAAGTTCATGCACTCTGCACCAACATTGAAGATTGGATCAAGAATTTAAATGTGGTTGCAGAAGCACCGAAGATGAATCGCGCTCTGTTCGCCCAATTGAGGTCACTATATAGAACACCATTGAAAAAATCCATGAACTGGTTAGGCAAGACCGCTGAATGAAAATTCGTGCATCTCAACTGAGTGAGTGCACAATTGCAAAATTGGCAATGAAAAAGCTGTGTTCAAGATGAGTGCTGCGATTGCTCACAGTCGACAAAAAGCACATCCGGAGGAACACTTCTACCAACTTGGATCCATCATTACACACCAGTCAAAACAGCAGTCAAAATGGACAAAGGCTGGTGAAAATACACCAAAGAAGGTAAGGACCATTTTGTCTGCTGGTAAGGTGATGGCCATTGTTTTTTTTTTTTTGAGCCTCAAGGAATAATCCTCATAGACTACTTTGAAAAAGGCAGAACCATAACTGGAGCCTATTATGCTTCATTTTTGAATTGTTTGTAACATGAGTTGACTGAAAAGAGACCGAAAAAAGTGCTCTTTCACCAGGATAATCATCATTGCACACATCAGCAATTGCAATGGCAAAAGTACATTTTTTGGACCTTGAATTGGTTTGTTATCCACCTTATTCACCAGACTTAGCCCCAAGTGACTTTTTTCTTTTCCCAAACTTGAAAATTTGGCTTGGTGGTAAGAAATTTTCATCAAACGAAGGTGATAGTCACCGTCAAGAAGTAGTTTGCAGACCTTGACGAAACTTATTTTTCCAATGGAATGAAAAAGCTGGAACATTGCTGAACCTAGTGTATAGCCATCAATGGAGACTATGTCTAGAAATAGGTAAGATGTTCACGGGGGGGAAAAAAAAGTATTCTTGATTTTTAACCAGACTTGTTAATGACCCCCATATGCTTTGGACTTGTTTTTCCCTAATAGTTTCATTGTGATTCCCTTTAAGATAATGTTTAGAAAATATGGCACTTCAGTAATTGCATCAGCTGCTGAATTTCTTAGTTTAACAAAGGCCATTCTTTTGCAGATATTTACAATCTTATCTACATATAGCTATACCCAAGTGTATTAGCCTTTTCTGTTTAAATAGAGACCATCCTTGCCTAGGCAGTTAACCTACAGTTAAATTTCGATATAACCTAAAGTATTTTTAACATACTATATACTGCCAAGTGCATCCATCACATGCCCATCTTAGCCCTTCATTTACAACATTGATGTATTTGTCCCCTATATCCCATCTTTTCACTATCCTGTTTACAACCAATGTGCTTTAGGAAATCTCTTTTTAGACATTTGGACCTCACCTGTTACATAATCTGGAGTGTTAGATTGCATAAGATCACTGATATTTACATGCGATACAACTACCTTGATTTCATTTGTCTCACTGATGATCACCTACCTGAAGCTTTTTGCATAATTGAGCAGCTTTTATGCCTCTGTACACTTAAGTTTTGAAAGTTTATGGTATTCACTTTTACATGTTAATTAATATTGTAAGCTCTTTGTTGTGGTCATCGACCTTGGTAGATTGTGATTGTGTATGTGACGTAATTCTGTTACGTAAGGATTGAACAGAATGTATTTCTACGGAAATAAAGAACATTTTGAATTTCTGCAAATTGAACTTTTAATTCTACGAACCCACAAAGTCACAATATTATGCAACAAGAATTTGCTACTGGATGAAAATAATGCGAGTGTTATGTAATAGGGAGTGCTGATTCTGATTTTGCTATCAGAAATGTTTTAAAATGTCTGGAATTACAGTTATAGCTAAAAGTCATATGATATTAATAGACTGTACATGGGGTAATAATTAACTGCATCAGAGTTGTCTTTGATGTGCGAGTATATTTGTATTCTCAGGGTTACTCTGCTTAATGCATCTGTGGAAGTAAAAACAAACAGGCAGGCTTGGTTACATAGAAAATTTGCTTTTGAAATCAATTTCCATTGGAAAGAAGAAACAAGTATTAGTTCTAACTAGCCGGCAACAACTTCTAGCCTGTTCATGAGTTACAGCATGCAGGTTTGAATTCCTATGCAATTTCTTCTTTTGTCCATCAGTCCGATTTGGAGGTAACTAGAGAATAGTTTTTGCTTGTGTGGTTCTGTGGTTTATTAATCAACAATTGTATTAACATGCATTTTAGAGGATTCTGTAATTTGGTATATGGTGATTTAGTAAAATAAGTGAATAGGTGCAGTTATGTGAATGTCTGGACTGTCTTTGCTGTATACATGGCAAGTATAGAACGTTCGACCACAGCAAGAACATGACCAAAAAGCTATGCATAGCTTACAAACATTACTTCAGAAGTAAAATCGGAGATCAAACAAAATGCTGGGCTCCTCATTTTTGTTGCACTGTCTGTTACTCTGGCCTAACCCAGTGGTTAAACGGTAAGTGAAATCGAATGCCTTCTGCTGTTCCCATGATTGGCAGGTGCAGAAAGATCATTTGGATTGCTATTTCTGCTTGACCATCCAGGTACAACTCGTGTATCCGGATTGTCAGTCGCATGGTACAGATTACCCAGTACCATTTCTTCCTTCATCTGATGCAATGAAGAACGAAGAAAGTGGTACTGAAGGTAATGATAATGATGTTGGAGCTATGGAATACATGAGTGATCCTGACAGTGACATTAAAAAGCAACATTTGATCAGCCAAGCTGAATTGGATGAACTGGTCCCTGTCAAAAGAAAAATTTGAATAGTTGGGTTCTAGACTGAAGGAGAGGAACTTACTGGAGAGAGTTGCTACAATTACGTATTTTTGAGATCACCACATGAAATTTGCAGCATATTATGCTGTTGAACATGACGTTTGCTTCTGTCTGACAGGACGCATATAGGAACTAGATAACAAATAAGTTGCAGAAGAATGAAGACTTTTTATTGACTGTAATTCAAGCAATCTTAAAGCTGCATTGCTACACAGTGGCAACCAGAAACCATCAATTCCTGTTGCTCATGCAGGAAACTTACAAAACAATGAACACTCTCTTGAAGCTAATTAAGTACTCCGAACATAATTGGAATTTATGTGGTGATTTGAAGGTTGTAGCCCTTCTGTATGCAGACTGGGTATACAAAGTAAATGTGCTTTCTGTGCCTGTGGAATAATCATGACAAGAATCACTACATAGTGAAAACACCCAAAAATTTATCTGTAGTTGGAAAGCACAACGTTCAATATGTACTTCTTGTGGATCATAATAAGATTTACCAACCTCCATTCCATTCAAACTGGGTCTTATGAAACAGTGTGTTGCAGTGAGGACAAAACAAATTGTAGCTTTCAGTACCCAGAAGGCAAGTTTGGAAAGATGAAAACAGATGCAAAATTGAAAGCAGGTGTCTTTGTTGGACCGGAAATATGAAAGTTGATTTGAAATCCACAATTCAGATTGGAGGTCACGGAACCAGAACTAGCAGCTTGGGATGCATTAGTGTTTGTCGTGCACAAATTTCTTGGGAACCATAGAGCAGACAACAATGAAGAAATTGTGGATAATTCGCTAACAGCCGAGGTTGGTTGCTGAATGTAACTAAAGATGCATTTCTTGCATTCACATCTCACCTTCTTTGCATCAAATATTGGAGCTATGTGCAATGAGCACGATGAAAGTTTCCACCAGGAGATGTCCACCATGGAAGCAAGATATCAAGGCCACTTCAATCTGAACATGATGGAGGGTTACTGTTGGTTTTTGCAGAGAGGAACAGAAGATTTTCACAGGCAGAAAGCAAGAAACTCTATACACTTTTAAATTAGGCATTGTCAGTCTTAGTGTAACTAAGGGTTGCTGACTCATTTCAGAAGTAAATAAACATTAAACAAGAAGATAAGTCATCTGTAGCATTTCATTTTTGGAATGAAAACCATGACATTGATCCAAATCCAAAATTACTAAAAGGAGTGATAAACCAAAATAAATTGACAACATGGGAGAACATATTCAGATGGAAAAATAAGGACCGAATAATGAACTTTGAAATCCCGCCAGTAGATAGTTCATAGTTCCACTGCCAGAGAGAGGAGAGTAGATGGCAACAGACAGTTGGAAAGAGAGGTTGATAATGGAGGCAATGGCTTTCAAAACTAGTCCCTCAAAAATATCAAAATGTAAGCAACGAAGTATCAAAAAACCAACTGTAAATATAGAACAAAAATACGTATTTCAGAAAGCGGAGTGCCATTGTTATTAAAATTAGGCAAATGAGTCAACCTTATATACACTTTTCTCCACTTACAAGTTTTTTTATGAAGACTAATTTCTGGGAACTGATTGATGTTATGATTCTCAGACCAAAAGTGATGTGCTACGGCTTTTGGTCTGAGAATCACAACATCAAGCAAGAAATAGAATTAATCAAACAGGCAAAGAAACCTCTAGAACTGCAGATTTGGGAAAACATATCCATTAATAAGAAACAGAACCTGTTGATAAATTTTAAAATTCCTGCCATGGATGTCATCAAACTTACCAGATTATCAGATGGTAGCACAACACCAGGCCAGATGCAGACATCGGTTGCACCATCAATCAACCACAGAACCACAGAACTGAGGATAGTTCCCAGAAACTAGTCTTCATAAAAAAAAAACTTGTAGGTGGAGAAGACTGTAAACAAGGTGGATTTATTTGCCTAATTTTAATAAGAACTACAAATAGCTTTTTCAGTTAATTTTGACTTCACTGTTACTAAAGTCTTCCAATTACATGTAAGTACTACAAAGTTTTATTATTAATTTATGATGTAGATAAGCAATATAACACACACTAGTTAGTTCACTAATGTAAAACATTATTGCATGGGATCAACAATTAGTGTTGGTGACCGAAGGGTCTGGATGTCCATAGATGAAACCACTCATGTGGGTGGGCATTATGTTGCAAATTTGGTGTTTTAAAAGTTTATGGGCCTGGATACAATTTCCTGCTAACGTGTGAAGCTCTCGAGAGAGTAAACACCTTAACAATTGCCATTTTGATTGATAACTTTGTGAAGTTATTGTGGTTAGAAGGTGTGAACAGAGACAGCATTTTGCTGCTAGTAACAGTTGGCTAAAGTACATTAAAAAAGCAGCAAAGGTACTTCAAATTCTCTACCCCATTGTGTTATATGCAATTTGTCTTGCACATGCTTTACAAAGAACTGCAGAACAGGTCAGTCAAATTACTCTGATAGGGACAGATTAATTTCCTGTGGCAAGAGCATTCAAGTAAAAGCTGCGCTACAGGTGCAGAAATTCAAAGAACAAGCACCTCCATTGCCCTTCTCGCTGTTCTTACTTGATGGGATTCTTAGCTTAATGCTGCTGAGTATACTGCATCAACTATAGTGAAATAACGACAATTTTTTGTGAAAAATCTAGCTGAAATGGAGAGATGCAAGTGCATTTACAACACTTTTTGTTCATTTTTTCTAACCAAAACTAATTTATTTTTCCGATACCTTATACTTCTTTGGGGAAATTCTTTCTTTTCCCTTCGTTCATTTTCACCCAAAAAATATTAAATGGCAAATGGAACACAATTTTGAGGAATTTTCCTGAAGTGCATAAAAAAATCTAGTTAGAATACATTGTGATCAGTGACATTTTTATTTTCTTTGTTATACCATCTGCCATGAGCTGCACCACATTAACTCCTTCCAGATTAGTCATTTGAAGCTCATTGTGCAATTCAGATGCAACTTAATTTAATTATTTTGGACTGCCATTCTCACATATGATAAATGAACAAATTTTTTAATGTGAGGGCCATTTGACTATGCTGAAGCTAAAAAACAAAAACTCTTAGCTATAAGCCAATTGATCTGGCAACTTTGCCATAACTTTTTTCTGACGGTAATGGAAATGACTATTCCTTCCCTTTCTTCCTTCAGGAGCTCATAAATCTTGTCTGTATTGCAGCTTTTGGACACTTTTTCTGTCATAAGTTCCCTTTTATTTTTATCTTCAGACATATTCTCTTTGTCACTTCCAGATATTTGGAACACACATTTGTGGAGCAGGGTGCTTTAAAACTGATACTGAAAACATGTATTGAAAAGGTTAAAAAATAGAAATAATTACTTTAAGATTACCATGAACTCCCTCTTACATCCTCCACATGCTTTCTTAATGAAGGTAACAGTTAAGGTAGACACATTCACTTTTCCCTCTGTAATTCAACACCTTTACATTTATTGATTAAAAGCTTTTCGTGAACTGATTTCCCGTCAAAAGCTTTAGACATCTCTTCCACCCTCTGGGTTCTAAAGAACATGAAAAAACCCTTCTGAACCTCTCAAAATTCTTGTAACTCTATGCTTTGTTTTCTCAAAGCTGAAAGTATACTGTGACTTTGTGGATTCGTGAAATGAAAAGTCCAATTGCACCACTCAAAAATGTTCTTTATTTCCACCGACTTACAGTTAAACTCTTGCCAATTACACAGTATTATGTAATGCACACAATTACGATTCACCAGTTCGTCCGTTACAATTTCACTTGCACTCGTAATTACGCACAATCCTCCAACGCACTCACACAGTCTTCTCGTCGTACACTAGCACTGCATTCTTACACCAAGAACTGACTGACTGACTCACTGCCCGGCGTGTTGCTTATATAGGGTCAGCTGGGGGATCGAGAATGTTCTAGATTAGATGAAATATCCCGTAAGTTCGAGAACACAGGTGGAACAGAAAAAGACGGCGCAGTGATGTTTTTTTCTCCCAGCTGCCCCTTGTCACCACTATAAGACAAACGAGGGGGGGCGTGGCTAACGCCGACCTCCCCTGCTTGCCCGCTCTCAGCTGGTTCTATAGGGTGTTCCAACATTCGGGTGACACTGCTCCCTCCTCAAAGCTGGTCGTCCCGAACAGCACCATTGTAGCGTGCCAGGCTATCCAGGTGTACCACCATCTTCCCTCGGGGAACCTTCTGGATGCGGTAGACCACGTCGTTAATCCTCTTCACCACCCGGTACGGTCCTTGCCATGGCTGCTGGAGCTTCGGGCAGCGTCCCTTGGTCCGGGTAGGACGGTACAACCAGACCAGGTCACCTTGCTGGAAACCTTGGCTGTTGGCTTGCCTGTCATACCTGGTCTTCATGCAGTCGCTCGCCTTCTGGATGTTCTGGCGAGCCATCTCGTGCATGTCATGGAGATGGTCCACCAAGTTCTCCACATACTCGGTCGCTGGCTGTTTCGCTTCCGGAGGGCTTCCAAAAGCCAGGTCACAAGGGAGGCGTAACTCTCGGCCGAACATTAAGCTGGCTGGCGTCATCCCAGTTGTGTCGTGTGTAGACGAGCGGTAGGCCAGCAAGAACAGTGGCACCTTGACGTCCCAGTCTCGCTGATGGCTGGCCACGACCTTCCTCAGGTGTTCCTCTAAGGTTTTGATGTACCTTTTGACCATGCCATCCGATTGGGGATGTAGAGGCGTAGTGTGAGTCTTGTTCACCCCAAGCCTTTGTAGTGCCTCCTTCATTAGGTTGGACTCAAAGTTGGTACCCTGGTCACTGTGTAGCTCTAACGGCACCCCAAATCGACAGAACAGTTGCTCCACGAGGCAGTCTGTGATTGTCTTTGCCTCTTTATTTGGGATGGCATACACCTCCGGCCACTTGGTGAAGTAGTCCACGACCACCATTAGGTACTTGTTGCCAAGGTCGGAAACTGGGAACGGTCCAGCAATGTCAACGGCGAGCCATTCGAATGGCACTCCGACGTTGTACTGCTGCATGCGACCCCGGCTCCTAGTCTGGGGGCCGCGACTCGCCGCGCACACGTGACACTGACGGCACCATCTCTCAGCATCTGCTCGGAGCCTCAGCCAGTAGTAGCGCTGCCGTAGTTAGTCAATCGTTCGGTTCGTTCCCAGGTGTCCTCCTGAAGTACCGGCGTGCACTTCTTCCAAGACTTCCGGTACCTTACTCCGGGGAAGTATTAACTGTTCTCTCTGCGTCTTCCCATCGGGTGATTCCCATACCCGGAACAGCACGCCCTCTCTGGTCTTCAACGAGTCCCATTGGGCCCAGTACGACTTGTAGGTGGCGCTCCTCGGTGCGATGTGCTCCCAGGTTGGTCTCGTCCCTGCCTCCACTTCCCTCAAGAGTGGCCCCAAGTCTGCGTCCGCCAGCTGCTCCCTCCTCAGGCCTGCGCTATCCCAGCCGTCCGCAGGCACTGCCACAACTACTTGGACCGCTGCGGCACGCTCCTTCTCTTCCACTCTTGTGCACTGGCCGCACTCTTCTGGACAGGGTCTTCGGGACATAGCGTCTGCGTTACCGTGGCTCTTCCCTCTACGATGTTCCGAGGTGAAGTCGTACTCCTGCAGCCTCTGGACCCAACGTGATGTCTGGCCTTCCAGGTTCTTAAAGCTCAATAGCCAGGTTAGGGCGGAATGGTCAGTCCTCAGGTAAAATGGCTGACCGTACAGGTACTTGTGGAAGTGCTCCAAGGTCTTTACTACCGCCAATAATTCTCGTCGGGTGACGCAGTAGTTCTTCTCTGCCTTGGATAGCGTCTTGCTGTAGTAGGCTATCACCCGCTCATGGCAATCCTGGATCTGCGATAGGACACTTCCAATGCAATGGTCGCTGGCGTCGGTGTCCACAATGAAGGCGCCACCCGGTTGTGGGAAACCCAAAATTGGAGCACTTGCACAGGGTCTCCTTTAAGTGCTGGAAAGCGTTTTCGGCGTCCTCTGTCCAAGCGTAAGGCCGGTGTTCCTCTGTCAGGTGGGTGAGGGGTTTGGCGATGCTGGAGAACCCCTTAATGAAGCGGCGGTAATAACTGCACAGCCCCAGGAAACTGCGCAGCTCTTTCTTATCCCTTGGGCGAGGCCAATCTCTCACGGCCTTTGTCTTCTCCGGGTCTGTGGCCACTCCGGTTGCTGAGACTATGTGGCCCAAGTAGTTAACTTTCTTGCAGAAGAGCTGGCACTTCTTCGCGTTCAGCTTCAAGTTGGTCGCCTGCAGTCTCTGTAGCACCTTACTCAGATTCTCGAGGTGATCTTCAAAAGTCTTCCCGACGATGATGATGTCGTCCAGGTATAGCAGGCAGGCATCGTAAATCAGCCCTCTCATCACTGACTCCATGAGGTGCTGGAAGGTAGCTGGTGCGTTGCAGAGGCCAAAGGGCATAACCGTGAACTGCCAGAGCCCTTGGCCCATCGAGAATGCGGTCTTCTCCTTGTCTCTCGGGTCTAGAGCTACCTGCCAGTAGCCCGACTTCAGGTCCAGGGTCGAGAACCACTGTGCACCAGCTAGCTTGTCCAGGGTGTCGTCAATCCGGGGTAAGGGAAAACAGTCCTTCCGGGTGACAGCGTTCAGCTTTCTGTAGTCTACGCAGAAGCGCAGCTCGCCGTTCTTCTTCGTCACCAAGACTACACGGGAACACCAAGGGCTGTCAGACTCTTCAATCACTCCCCTGGATCTCATGTCCTCCAGCATGTCTCATACCGCCCCTTGCTTCGCCAGCGGAACGCGTCTATGTGGTTGCCGAATAGGCCGGGCGTCCCCGGTGTCGATGCGGTGAAGCACTTTGTCCGTGCGGCCGTAGTCACTATCACCTTGGCTGAAGACGCGCTGATACCGTCTTAGCAGTTGTCGAACCTTCTCCAGCTGTTCTGCGGTCAGGTGGTCGGCCGCCCTCTCCACTAAGCCTTCTAGCCGGGGCCCCAGGTGTTGCTTTGTCGCCGGCTCCTGTGTCTCGTCGATAGCCGTTACGCTCACCACGGGCTCGCACGTTCCCAACTCCGTCCCGGCCTGGACGTCGTGATCGGCGTCCGTAGGATTTAGTCTCACGGGCACATCCTCTCGGCACGGCAGCAATGCCCTGGCTACACACAGTCTGTGTACAGGCGTCTTCTGGTCCAGCATCATGTTCCTGGTTCTCTGGCCCTCCAGTCGCGCCGTCACCACCACCTCGCTCCTCGCGGGGACAGCCACCTCTTCGCTCAAGACGACCCTGCAAATTCCAAGGCGCTCTTCTGGTTGACGGAGTATAACCTCTTCCCGTTGAGCCGCAGGACCTTCCTGCCGACCTCGACCGTCGCCTCATGGCTCCTGAGGGCATTCAATCCCAGAATCACCTCCTCAGCCACCTTCGCGACGAACACCCACAGACGCACGGCACTTCGTCCCAAGTTCAGCTCCAGCAGGGCCTCCTCCACAGGTAAGGTGTCGCCCGATGCCGTGACAAGCTGGTATGGTCGGCCCGGCTTCCTTGTCGGCAAACCCTTCGCCACGCCAGGTCTGATGATGGTCACGGCCGCCACCAGCACGCGGCACGGCTTTCCTCTTACCCAACCGTCCGCGATGAGGCTGTCATCCATACGGCTGACGGCGCGCAGTGTCACTCGAGGGAATGGTGGTGATGGCGCCGACGTGCCCCTCTCCACGACGGCCCTTACTCGTATTCCGGCTGCTCTTCCTGGTGTGGGCAGTCTGTGCAGGTGTCCGGACTGTCCACACCCCCAACACAGGCCACTAGGTGTTCGCCGGCGTCCCTCAGCTGGTCTTCTGTCTCCGGCGTAGTGGACACTCCTCGTTCTCGACGTCGGAATAGATGTTACTTTGGCAGCCTCCATCCTTAATGCCGCTGTCAGAGCTTCGTGGATGGTTTTATATTCGCCGAGCATTAGGCGCTGACGAATCTCCGTGTCCCGTACCCCGTCGACAAAATTGTAGGCGGCTTCCCGGGATACGAACTCCAGTGGCAGGTCAATCAAGGCCTTGCTAGCCAGCTGCTCGTTCGCTATGGCGAACTCCTGCAGCGTCTCCCCCGGCTGCTGCGACCTTGCCTTTAGCTGGCTGCGGTATGCTGCGGCTAAGCGATGGTTCCCGAAGCGATTCTCCAGGGCCTCCCAGATGTCCTTGGGCGCCGCCGTCGTCTGCACCGCGTTTAGGACTTCCGCGGCTCTTCCCTGGAGGCTGGCTATTAACTGTGTGGCCTCCTCCACCGGTGACCACCTGTTGTGCCTGCCACTGTGTCGAACTGGCGGCGGAAGACTTCAAACGTTGACGCGCCGTCATACTTGGGAGGTTTGACGCGCGCAGATGTGTCGCGTCCCGGCGCGTCGGGCTTCAAATCCTTCAACCTCCTGCCGACGACGTCCTCCACCATTGCGTTCAGGGACTTGACGCTGCTGTCGGCCTTCCCTTCCAGGTTGTTTACGCGGTTCGCAAGGTCTTCGACGTCTTCCACCACGGCGTTCAGGGTCTTGGCGTTATTGTCGGCCTTTTCCTCTAAATCATTAAGGCGGTCGTCTACTTGACCCATCCGCTTGCCCAGCTTCGTGACGTCATCCCTCACGCCGGCCAACTGTTCCTCAAATTTGGCGGCGAGGACCTCGTTCGCCTCCTTCATTTCGGTGGCCAGACTGTCGTTCGCTGCCCTCATTTCTGTGGTCAATTCGGTCTTTATTTCTTCCGTCTTCGCTGTTATTTCGGCCTTCATTTCTTCCATCTTCTCGGTGATGTTGTCGTTGGTCGTCTTCATTTGTTTCAGTTCCGCGGCCAGGTTGTTATTTGTAGCCTCCAGCTTCGCGGCCAGGCTGTTATTTGCCGCTTCCGTCTTCTCTGTTAATTCGGCCTTCATTTCCATCATCTTCTCCAAAAAATTTTCCAATGCCGCATCCATGGTTGTAATGTTCGGTGATGTTATCTTCCTGCTTCCTGACACCAGTGTGACTTTGTGGGTTCGTGAAATGAAAAGTCCAATTGCACCACTCAAAAATGTTCTTTATTTCCACCGACTTACAGTTAAACTCTTGCCAATTACACAGTATTACATAATGCACACAATTACGATTCACCAGTTCGTCCGTTACAATTTCACTTGCACTCGTAATTACGCACAATCCTCCGACGCACTCACACAGTCTTCTCGTCGTACACTAGCACTGCATTCTTACACCAAGAACTGACTGACTGACTCACTGCCCGGCGTGTTGCTTATATAGGGTCAGCTGGGGGATCGAGAATGTTCTAGATTAGATGAAATATCCCGTAAGTTCGAGAACACAGGTGGAACAGAAAAAGACGGTGCAGTGATGTTTTTTCTCCCAGCTACCCCTTGTCACCACTATAAGACAAACGAGGGGGGGCGTGGCTACCTCCGACCTCCCCTGCTTGCCCGCTCTCAGCTGGTTCTATAGGGTGTTTCAACATTCGGGTGAAAATACTGACACACAGGGATACAGTTACCAATTATTGACAGTTCTTTATTCTTGGGTGCATTTTGCAACAGTACTTAAACACAAAAGCATCTTGAGCTGCTTGGCTGGATAGCATGATGGTAGCGTGTCTGCCTCATATTCAAGGGTTCCTGAGTTTGAATCTTGATCAGGGTGAGTTGTCTGGCAAGCTGGATAAGGTTTTTTTCCAGTTTTCCCTTATGCTGACAGATGAATACTGGGTAACTGGTAACTATAAGCTCTATGGAATATGAGTTCATTCATTTTTCAATGTGACTTACATTGGAGGATGTAATATTAAAAAAAAAAACCTGAAGTTGTTTGGAAGGAATGAGTAAAATGCAGCATTCAAATTTTTTTAAATTATTTTCAATAATTTGCCATTTTCTTTCCTCCTATGGTTGCCAGTTGGATATTTGGAAAATTCCTCTGCTTTTCCTTTGTGGCTTCCAATTAAAAGCACCATGTTGTTGCATTTATGTTTTCTCTTCATTTCGGAAATAGCAAAGATGCTTGTATAGTGTTGTTTTAATTTAACACAAACTATTCAATTTTACAAACTCATACTGAGGTAAACACAATGACAAAATCACCAGTGTCTTGCACCGATTTACTAGCTGAAACTTACTGCTAAGTTTAATTCTATAATTAATCATGACCAGAACCATTTTGAAACTCATTCATAATTTGCTCTATTCCTCTAATCTATGGAGAAATGTGCACTAACCTAAAACTCTGAAAGCAAAAATGTGGACTTGGCTTGCCTTTGACACTACATACAACTGTAACATAAGTTGGATTCTATTTTGCAGTTTGGGACTGTAAAATTACTTCTGCTCAGAAGATAGTATCATAATTTAATTCAATATACATGTAAGTTTCCCAACCTGTTCCATCTTCCAAGTGCTCTTCAGGCCATAGCAGGTAAGCAGCAAGTATCACATTTTGTATGTGGAAATCCCATTAGTCTATTTTTAAATTACTTTCTGGTCCATGGTGATCCTCATACTGCACTTGTTTTAACTTCCTTTAAACTATAAGGCCCTTTGAGTACTGTACGTACGTATGTAAAATCTCATTTGCAGGAGAAGAGGGCATTTTATTTAAACTCAAGAGATTCATTCTCTTTTAAAAATAATGGACAAACAGCAGTTTTCAATGGCTACAACCCAAGATCCCACAAACAGGTAATCAATAGTTTAGCACGCACACTGGTCAACATCCCTATCACATTTGAAGAATACAAAACAGAATACAACAAAATTATTGAAATAGCACAAAAAAAATGACTTTCCCAAATAATTAGTAGACAAAAAAGTGAACTTAGCAAAAAAGAAGAAGCTAATAAAGGAAACCACAACCCTCTCAGCTACAGAAACTAATATGATTTTCAAAAAATTCACTTACCATCCATGGGCCTATGACAAACTAAAAAATGACTTCAAAAAACAAAACATTAAACTAGCACCAGTCAACTATTTCTCCTTAAAAAAACCTAATTTGCTCAAGCATCAAAGATGCCATTCCATCTAAAAAAAAAAAAAAATCTGGTATATATCAAATTGAATGCAGTGACTAGTCAAATTTATATTGGAAAAACCAAAAGATATTTTGAAAAAAGATCAAAGGAACACTATAGAAACATAAAATATAAACAATTATCAAAATCAGCAGTTGCCACGCATATTTGGGAAAAAAACCACAACATAAATCCAGAACCAAAACTACTAAAACATACATCAGGAAAACAAGAACTATCCACATGTGAACAAATCTTCATTTCAAAAAATAGGAACAAGTATTCAATTTCGACATCCCCCAGAAAGATTTGTTCAGCAAGTTCCTTGAACTGCCTTGAAACATGTTCCGGAAAAATTTAAAAGTAAGTGTTGTTTAGTGTCATTAATCGACTCCCTTTAAATTTAAATTAAGCAGTTTTCAATTTCTATAAGCATTCAGTTGTTTCAATTCCTTTCTTGGAAGTGTTGAAAACAGTGTTGTTATGATAAATTAACTTTAAAGAGAGTCGATTAAAGACACTAGACAACACTTACTTTTAATTTTTTTTTTTTAAATTTTTCCGGAACATGTTTCTGAGGCTTTGCCTCTATCATCGGCCGGCCGATGATAGAGGCAAAGCCTCAGAAACATGTTCCGGAAAAATTAAAAAAAAAAAAAAAAATTTAAAGTAAGTGTTGTCTAGTGTCTTTAATCGACTCTCTTTAAAGTTAATTCAGTTGTTTGTCAAATGCCATTTAACTTGACACAGTACCTCAAAATATAGATTCCATATGACAGTCAATTTTTAATGTCAAAACTTTCCTGATTTCATTCTGTTATGATTTATATCCTTATAGTAACTTTCATTTTGGAACATATGAAGTGATATCTAATATCACCATAGCTGGCAAAACTAACAGAACTAGTATAGATCAGTCATTAGCCCCAGATGTTTTCAATAACTTTTTTATAGAATCGGTAAAAGAAATAACTACAGAACTAAACCCCTGTTTAGATACTACTATGAGCTTCATAAATGATACAAAATTAGATGATGAAAATGAAAGATTTCACCTTAGAGAAGTAACTTATGCTGAAGTTTAAAAAGTAACCAAAAAGCTTAAAAGCTCAAAAAGTAGAGATATATATGATCTCTCTAATAATTTCATCAAAGATATAATGCAATATATACTGATACCTCTGACCTTCTGTATTAATAAATGCTTTGCTGAAGGTGTTTTCCCTAAAATGCTAAGATGTTCAAAAGTTATTCCAATATACAAAAAGGGAGACAGGAGTAAACCAAGTAGTTACAGACCAATCTCAATAATTCCAACAATAGCAAAGATTTTTTAATGTGTTCTAAAAATCAATTGCAAGGATATTTTGAAATGCAAAATTTATTTTTTAAAAATCAATTTGGATATCGAGGTGGAAAGTTTACCATAAATGCTGTAGATTCATTTGCTGAAAAGATATATCAAGCTTTCGAGGATGGTGTTTAGCTCAGGGCACACTTTGTGACCTAAGCAAAGCTTTCGACTGTGTGAAACATGATGTCTTGTTATAGAAGCTCGAAATCTATGGAATCAGAGGTCAAAATTTAAATATTTTCAAATCTTATTTAGAGGATCAGAAGCAACTCGTATCACTACAGGGAAAATGTTCTGAAGTTACCAAGGTGGAAATAGGGGTTCCGCAGGGCTCGGTGCTAGGACCTCTATTGTTCTTAATAATGATAAATGACATAGAGAAGTGTGTTCCATGCAGATGATACATCATTCTTGAATGTAGACAGTGAGTTCAAATTGTTATCAGAGTCAGTAAATAAAACCTTAAAACAAGCCCAACTTTGGTTCGAAAGCAATGGCTTCTTTATGAATGACACTAAATCCCAAAATATCCTTTTTACTTTAAAAAATACAAATTGTTTAAATGACAAAACAAGTAAAACTGTAAAGCTCCTTGGCATGACTATCGATCACAATTTATCATGGAACCCTCACACCGAATATGTCTGTAATAAGTTATCATGTGTGATATTCTTATTAGCAAATTTAAAAAGAGCTGTATCAAAAGAATGTGTATGCATGGCATGTTTTTCATTCTTCCAAAGTATTTTTAGATATAGTTTGATACTATGGGATAGTAGTCCAAAAATAGTGGAAGTACTAAAACTCCAAAAGAAGGCTATTCGAATATTAATAGATTCAAGGAAATTAGAGCATTGTAAGCCACTGTTTATAGCAGCTAAAATTCCTACAGTAGTTAATTTATATATTTATGATGTGCTGGTATATATTAAAGAAAATACACAAAACTATAACATAAGAAATGAAATACATACATACAATATGCGCAACATGAACAAACTGGATATGCCTTTCCATAGGCTTCAGAAGACCTCTCAGTATTATAAAATAAGTGATATAAAACTCTTCAATGTACTTCCTGTAATAATACACAAATTACCTACTCAAATGTTTAAGGAGGAACTGTACAAATGGTTAACTGAGAACCCCTTTTATAACTTACAAGAGTTTATAGACAAATGTAAGGAAGACATATAAAACATGGTTATTTTATGCTTCTGAAATATAGTTATATATAGTGTTTTTACTAGATATAAGGTAGCTATTACTTGTGACAAAACCTATTGTAATTATTTGTAATTACTGAATGGTGAATAAATTATTATTATTATTATTATTATTATTATTATTATTATTATTATTATTATTATTATTATTATTATTATTATTATTATTATTATTATTATTATTATTATTAACAATTTGCTGTTCCATCTGAGTATGAAAAAGAATAGCTGTTTGCATTTTCTGTTATCCAAATTTTTCAAGTGTCCCTTTAGTTCAGTACAGCTTAAATATATAACTTGCATACAGCAACAAGCATAAGTGTTAAGATATGTTTGATTTTAACTAGAAAGTAAAATGAATGTTATTAATCATTAGCAGCTCTAGACTAAATTCAAATATCATGCCTCTCAGAGGAATGTGATTTATAATAGTAAAAAAGTTGCTCTGATTATGGAATCATAATCACTTTGAGTCAATTTATACTTTAATTATGGTTGAGCATTTTTAGAATGGATAATTTGACATTTTTTAGAATGATTTTAACTTACTGTTGAACAAATAAATGCAATTTATTCCTCCTTCTGCTTATGAAACCAGATGCTGTACTTCAGTAAATTTAGACTTTTCACTAACCTTTTGTGCTTGTATTCTGCAAACAAATCAGAGAAAAAAAGTGTTGAAGTCCCCTAGTAAGTGTAATCATTCTTATAGGTGTAAAGTCTTTCAGACCTGAAAACTAAAACATTTCAAAGAGAATATCATGTGGAAAAAAGAAACTTGTTTACCTTCATGTAGCTGGATGGGCATAAATATCAAAAAGCAAACTTTAAAAGAAAGTCAAAGTATAAACTTGAAAGAAGCGTAGGGACAGTGAAGCACAAATTAGTACAAAAGTGAATCGAGAAGATATTGACACATTGCTTCACTCACACTGTTTATTCACAGGACATGTTTCAAGAGCTCTTGCTCCTATCATCAGCTGATACTCGATTAGTGCAAGTTGTAGTGGTTTCCTCTTTCTCCGTATTGTCAATAGATGGCGTGATGTACTTGTCAAAGATGTCCGGTGGTGGAGTTTCAAAATTCATGACTCTATGACGATTTTTGTTGATGAAGATTTTTTCCCATACGGAAAGGTCTATGGGGTGATTAACATATTTTATTAGAGATGTTTCCAAGTTGATGTCATGTCTAGTATTCAAAAAATGAAAAGCCACTGCTGATTTTTCTGTTTCACCATTTTTAATGTTTCTTATATGTTCTTTAGTTCTGATGTTAATATTTCTTTTTGTTTTTCCTATATAAATTTTAGGGCAAGTTTCACATTTGATCTCATAGATTCCTGGTTTTTCTTTGGTAGTGATTGAATTTTTGGGAGGGCCTTTTAACAAATTTCTGATATTAAACCTATTTTGAGGTGCAAGAGTTATGTTGTGTTTTGAGAAGATTTTTTGGAATTTGTTATAGGCTGATGGATGGAAGGTGAATTTTTTAAAAAGTTTTTTCTCTTTTTCTCCTGTAGGTTCTAGGGTGGTGGTTTCTTTTATTTTCTTAGCTTTGTTGAGTCTGTTAACTGTTTTGTCTACTAAATTTGGGTTGAAACCGTTGGATATAGCTACTTTTTTTATGTGTAGGTATCTTCTTGATAATCTTCCCTGTTTAGTGGAAAGTTGATCATCTGAAAGATTAAACTGTTGAAAATGGCATGTTGGTGTTGTTTTGGGTTGAAACTGTTGTTCTTAATATAATTATCTGTGTGTGTTGGTAAAGAAAGTACCTGTTTTAAGAGTGTAATGATATTTATGCAGTCTAAAATGGGTCAGCTTTGTGTGATTATTATATAAGTTATAATTAGAAAATAAGTTCTTAAAACACTTCCTATCCACAAAATAGGAAATGTTGCAGAATTGGTGTGCTTATTAATAGAAACCTTGCAAGAATGAGAGTTTGTCTCTGCTGCAAACAGGATTTAAATCAGCAATGAAGGAAAAACATTTAAAACAGTATCAAGATTCTCAAGGAGTATTATTAAACATCATGTTACACTCACATTACATTTCAAAAAGACAAGTTATAATACTGCTAAGTTAAAATAACAAACTATTAGTTTCCAACTTTGCTAAGTAGCTTAAGCAACATTCATTAAAAATCATTCTTTTGTTTTTAACATTCACTGTTGCATTTAACAGTGTTTATTAATTGTTATCACACTTATCACAGATGAAAATGGATCATGCAGAATGGGGAGCAGGAAGACATTTAGAATCAATATTTTACCTAAGAGACCCTGTGAAAAGTTGGAATAACTTCTAAGGCATGCACAGAGTATATTTGCTATTGATGCATATCAGCATCTTTAACAATAACTCTGCAAGCTCGAAAATGCTAGAGAACATTATGCATCACCTGCATGTATATATTTCTAATCTATATTGTATTTATCACAAATAGCAGAATATGAGGGTCAGCTAATAAGTCCCAGGCCTGACATAGAGATGGTGCAACTGGGCCAATTTGATGGATAGCTAATATAGTTTAACTCTAGACTAGCTTGTATCCATAGTTACTGGTCAATAGCTTGTTTAATTTTTGAATAAGAACATTATAAACAAGACAGGTGTAGAGATTTTATGAAAATGGAGAATTTAGAAAAATGATCAGTGATTAAATACTTCCATTTTAGAGGCTAAAGCCTAAAGAAATCAAGGAGGAAATGGACACTAGATTGAAAGACTCTGCCCCTTCAGATACAGTTATTAAAATGGGACTTATGAGCAATAGTGATGAGCCTCGCTCTGGATGCCCTGTGGAAGTTCTGAACTCCACAGATCGCTGAAAAAATTCATCGTTTAGTACTGGAAGACTGCAGATTAAAACAGTTGCTTGGGATAACAGAGGCTGTAAACATACCAAAAGAATGTGCAGGTACTATTTTAAAACATGTTTTGGGCTTTTACAAGGTCTTAGCAAGATGGGTGCTGTGTTTATTGACACCTGATCAAAAGTTCAAAGACAAACTGTTTCTGTTAAGAATCTGGAGCTCTAACGTAAAAATCCCAGTGAATTTTTGAGAAGATTGGATGCAGTTTGGATACATCACTACACTCCAGAAAGTAAATCACAGTCAAAACAATGGATTGCACCAAGTGAACCAACTCCAAAAAAGTCAATTTTGTCAGCTAACAAGGTTATGGCCATTGTTTTCTGGGATACACAGAGAATTAAAAAGAGTAAAAGTATCACTGGTGACTACTGTGCAAGCTTACTGCAATGTTTGAGTGATGAGGTGAAAAAAAAAAAAGACCTCATTTGGCAAAGAAAAAAATCTTGTTTCTTCACGACAATGCTCCAGTTCATCGTTCAGTAATTCCAATAAGAAGAATGTGCAAATTAAAGTTTGAATTGCTTTAACATCCACCCTATTTGCTAGATCTAGCACCCAGTAACTACCACCTGTTCCCGAACCTCAAAAAATTTCTTGGAAGATAAAGATTTTGGCAAAGAGGTGGTAATTGATTTGGTAAACAGCTGTTTTGAGGACCTGATCAATCACACTAGAAAGATGGTTTAATTAAACTAGAATACTGATATGACAAATGTATTAGCCTTTCTGGAGATTATGCTGGGAAATAAAGAAAAACAATTTTTTATTTTATTTTGAGGCCAAGGACTTATCAGCCTACCCTCATAGGAATACATCTGAATTCAACAGCTGATTAAGTTCAGATGAACCAGTTTGGTCCAGTGAAGGATGGCAAACTCTGTAAATTCTTTATTATTGTGATAAAAGAATTGTTATATATAATTATATAAAACATGAAGTTGTCTTCTCATAGGCTTTTCATAAAAACAGCTACAGCTGCTGCTCTAATGACTTTTAATATCTTTTTTTTTTTAATTTACATCCTCCAATGCTAAGTCATATCGGATGGTGAAGGACTTAGGTGAAATGATGCTCAAATGAGTCCAGGGTCCATGGAGCTTAGAGTTACCTGACATTCGTCTTAAATGACAAGGGAAAACCCCGGAAAAACCTTATCCAGGTAACTCACCCTGACCGAGATTCGAACTAGGGACCTCTTAAACGTGAGGCAGACATGCTACCATCTATGCTACCGAGGCGGGCTGGCATTCATTATATTTCATATTCATATTTATTCACCAGAGGAATACATACAGAATTTCAGGCTTCATCAAAATAATATAAATATATGCAGTTGCACAAATACTTAATTACACATGATACACTGAGGTAAATGTATAAAAGTCTGAATAGATCAATTTATACCATGCCCAAGAAAATTATTGCTTGATGAAAGACTAAGTTCTTCTGGCAGAGAATGACAATTCTGTTATTCCAGACATCATTATTACTTTTACATAATAATAATAATAATAATAATAATAATAATAATAATAATAATAATAATAATAATAATAATAATAATAATAATAATAATAATAATAATAATAATAATAAGTATATCGACTTTTATTGCAAGTTTGGTACAGATATAAAAGCAGTATTGGAAAGTGGCAGTTGATAAAACACGTAAGTAATAATGTAATAAATCTTTGTAATGATGGTCAAGCTTTATCACAATCATCCTATAAAGGGATAGTCTTGCATCCTTAAGGTTAGGAATATTTGGAAGATGTATGCACACAGAGAGAAAGGGCGAGAGAGAGCGAGCTAGCTAACAGTGGGAAAAGTAAAGTCAATATACCATTATTGTAGACAGCTTTCTGTAATTTCTTGCAGTTCTAGTGATGTTAACAAGTAAAATCACGTGGGGACATTTTCAGAAAACTTTGAAACCATATAGGGTAATGCATTAAAATATTAATTCTTAGTTTCTTTCCACATATTTTGCATGCAAACCTTTGCATAATCTACTCCTTACAACTGAATGCTTCAACAATGTATCGCTTCTCTGCCTTTTGGCTAAGATCAAAGTGTATTCACATCATCAACAATGTACTTTCCTTCTTGATGTTATTCATTGTAGCTTTACAAACTGTTTTAATTTGAACAGAATTTTAAAATGTTTAAAATATATTTTTCCTTATAGAATATTTTCTTTAACATTATTTATTAATACTGATAATTAAATTTAGTGTGTACTCATTGTTAGTACTGCTTGTTTTGAATGCACTATTTAAACCATGAAAAATGCATGGATATCATATTATCCATACTATGAGGTAAACCGGCAGATCAACTGGGAATTGGAGCAGAAAAGGTAATTTCACCCTACCTTCAATTTTAATGTAAATTTATGTTTAGAATTACACTTTTTTAAAAAAAATCTTTATAGGTTTATATGAATCAAATAATGTATACTGTGCAGTCATGCTCTCTACTCTGCAGTACTGTTATTTTATCTTCACTGTTACTGTTAATTTATCTTTTTTATCTGATGATAAAATGTATAACATGTGTTATACTGCTTTTATATTCAGACTAATGCATTTATTAATTGCTATTGTGTATAATCAGTTGAAATCTACATAGTTATTATTGTTTAATTGATGGAATTAATAATTTCCCCACACTAGTTGTATATAGGCTAAGATCTTTGATAGATAGTCAACATGAAAAATTCAATGCCATGGCCGGGATTTGAACCACGGATCTCCCAGTTTCCATCCAGTTGCTCTAACCCATATAGGACCGGGAGATCCGTGGTTCAAATCCTGGGCATGGCATTGAATTTTTCATGTTGACTCTATTATTGCTTGTTTTTGCTTGGGAACGTGAAAGCAAACCGCTTCCTAGTTGCTTATGTTCCCCTGTGGAATAAATAAAACTTTAGTTTTCAATGATGCTGTCAATTGCCAGAATTATGTCAGCACTGCAGCATTCTCCTGCAGATAATTGCTTCATCTGCTCTCCAGTGGCATAAATGGAAGAAACAAATTAGTTATTCTGACCCATGGCACAGTTTATGAATGCTATTGATAAACATTTCTCTTCCTCTGCGCTCAGTATAACTGAAGACCTTTATTTCCAACTGAAGCAAGGTGACTAAATGGTTTTGTTTCACTCTGTCACATTTGAGTCTACTAACAGTGATCAGAATAGTTCAGAAACTAGAACTTCATTGTACTACTATACTTTTCTAGAATTTATGTACATCAAGATGCAGTATTAATATGTAATGCAAGATATAGGGGCCCACCTTGGGTAGCGTGGTGGTAGAGTGCCTGCCTCACGTTCAAGAGGTCCCGAGTTCAAATCTCGGTTAGGGTGAGTTACCTGGATAAGGTTTTTTCCAGGGTTTTTCCTTATCCTTCAAGACGAATGTCGGGTAACTAAGCTCCATGGACCCTGGACTCATTTGAGCATCATTTCACCCAATTCATTCACCATCCGATATGACAACGTTGGAGGACGTAAACTACAAAAAAAAAAAAAAAAAAGACATAGGGAGCAAAACACAAACATTAAGAAGACTAAATAGTTTATAATAGAAATCTATCAAAAATGAATGTGTTTTCTGAACACATCCTGCCTTGTATCAAGAGTGGAAGGAATTTCATTCTTTGTTAAGGTAAATTACAAGTTATATATTTTACAAACGAAAACCTTAAGGCAGTCATGCACACAAAGTATTAGCAGTTTTAGAAAATAGTTTTATCTTAAATATAATGTACTATTTGTATTTAAGTAGGAACTTGAATGGCTTTGTAACCTACATTATTATATTTGTGTTACCTTTGTAACGTTTTTTTTTAACCTGACTTAGATTTTCAGTTTTATACTCTGCAGCTATGTACACATTTTATTTAATTGCAGCAAATACTTATTAGAAAGGATATGCCACATTGCCATTTAAGTTAGAACGTTGTGTGCATTTGATTAATTCACAATTTAATTTTATTAATTTAACTAAAAAAAAAAGGATAAATTCACTGTAGCATACGATTTTTGGGCAGAAAAATGATAATGTTGGTTACAATATAAAATTGCTGAAATCCCTTACCTGACTAATAGAATTGAGCATCTGCGTAAAAAATATACATAATTAAAAACAGTAAGGGTGTGATACATTTTGAAATCCTGCCATTAAATGAAGTGTTAAAACTATGCAACCCCTAACACAGTGTCAGCACAATCAGGTCCAACAGGTAAGGGAAACAAGAAATACAGAGTTTCAGGTCTCCTAATAGCTGACATGAGGACGAATGCCCTTGAAACGCTTCAATTTGTTCTAATATTTAAAAATGAAGATGAATATAAATAAGTACAACTAAGTACTCAAGTATTCAAATACAAACTTTTTTTATATAATTTGTAAGTGCTATGCTAATGCTTCTTATAGGAAGCTCTAATAAAGTGAAAGATTTGTTTTGGAATACCTTTAATAGAGCTTGTTTAGTCAATATATTTGAAAGAACTGTTGCTAATATTTGACTATTTAATTTGTTATTCTTTTTCTTATGTTGTTTATTCAACCATGCTGAATTAGATTGAGCATCACATTTGACTGTTGCTGTGGGGATCATATTTCTGAATAAAGCCAAGAGCCATATTTAGCTCTATTATTTAATATTTTTCACAATATTGATTAATGTGGAGTCGTGAATTACCTAAATTGATGAACATTTGTTGAAGCGCAAACTTATAGCACTGTATGTTATAAAAGTCATATGAATTATTGTTTGCATGCTCAATAAAACATCTTATGGACACAAATGCAAAATAAACTTCCTACAAAAATTGAAGGTTCTTTAACAAGAACAAAATAACTAGGATTTTAATTCTATGAATGATATTAACATAATACAAAAATTATAGATACTAAAGCACTTGTAATTTGCTTTGCCAAGTAATTTATTTGCTATTCATAGAACTAAGAATGTAAAATTTTAATGCTAATTTTTCTATCATTAGGTATGAATATTATGGCTGTAAATGTTTTTTAGTAAACAAAAAATGATGCTCATTATCAAACACGTCTTTTTAGTAAGGACCAAAAAATTATTAATACTGGAAAAATATTACTGTAATCACAAAGCCTGGATGTGGTTTGTAATGGATTTAGAATAAATAAATATAAAAGTAGTCGTACAAATAATAATATATTACATTATGCAAAACTGTATTAGGCAAGGATAATTATTACGTAAAGAATTTAATGATTATAAAGTTAACAAAGGACATGTTTAAACTGTTGCAACTTAAGGATCTTATTTAAAATATCTCTTACCTTTAATACCAATTGAAACCGAATATAAATCAAATAAATGCTGAAAGAATTGCGTAGGTATCATCCAAATCCTGTTACATAAAAAGGACTAGAATAATTTTAGTTGGTTACATACATATGTTGATTGAAGCACTTATATTGTCACCACTAACAAATACTGAACAAAACCTTTAGCTTTCATTTAATTTTGCCATATTTTATACAGAGTTTGCCATTACCTACATTTACAAGTTATTCTAAAACTAGAAAAGCAATGTGAGGCAAAAGTAAGAAATTAGCTCCAGTAAGTCAAATGTGAGAGCCAAACTTTTCTTTTAACTACACAGTGATACCAACGTAAAATATCTTGTGACTATTCACACAATGCTGTGACATAACATTACAATTATGCTAAAGCCACATCAGAAAAGGTTACTACAATTGAACTGATTAATATTGTGCCACATAAGTTTGAAGTTCATTGGAGGAATATTGAAGAGTGTCATTGGCTTTCCAAAAATTGATTTTAATTGCCAAAAACATTCTGAACATTGCTACAATGTTCTGTAATAGCTTGCTTCAAAAACATGCCAAAGAGCATGAACTGCCCACAGCTATAATTCTGCACTTATCTTTTGCCATTTGCTATCAATAATCAAATTAATATAAGCCTCAGTTCAAAAGGACTAAACTGATCTTACAAATCTCAGTCCTAAAGCAAAACATATAAGACAAACATATACCAAAAGCTTCTATGGCCCTGATGTCAATTTCTGTGGCAAGTCACTGGAACTGTATCAAGTATCATTATTTTTTGGAATAATCTAATTGCTAATCGCAAATAATGCATTCAAGAACAGGTGTGACAGCCTCCTTATTACAGCATCATCTGTCTTGAAGTGGATGAATTATCACTAGTACCTTTATAATCATTTCAAATTACCAAATAAAAATATATTATCACAGAATTTTAGGCAATTCTTGGATGCTTATAACCTCTCAGCTCCTTTTTGTTTTCTACTGAAAGTTCCTGTACTAACATACAATTTCTACTAATGAATTCACTAGAGCAAATGACTGGATTCTTTCTGTATTCATCTGTATATAGTTAAGAGTAAGGTAATGGTAAGAGATAAGAATTTCACCATTCTATAAGTCAGGCATGTCCTTAGAGGATAAACTTTAATAAGGAAACAAAAATATAGGTTCTTGAAATTCTAAATACTATGACTGCTCACAAAGTTTAACATCTGCTTTCCAGATAAATAAATATGCAGTTATGTCATTAGTTTTCTTAAAACAAAATATACTTAATGTATATATTGAGCAGTAGAAAGAGCACCTTTATTTCAGAATGTTATTTTCACATTTTTTACCTATTATAGGAGTGATATGCTCTTGCTTTATCACAGGAAAAAGGAAATTTAAATTACAATCAAATTTCTTTCATCTGCCTCATTCCTCAAACATGCTTTTTATTTGTTTAAATACTGAATTGTAATTAAACACTTACAATTTTAGAATATTTTTAATACTAATTTACTGAATTATTTGTTTTACCCATTATTATAATTAAAAGGTAGTAACATAAGAGTACATTTTAATTTGCTCGATATATTTTGATCCAAAATCAAGCAAGCAGATGAAACCCTGCACTCCTTTCTATACTCATTGCATGATCACAATTTAAAAAAAAAAAAAAAAAAAAAACATAAATGGAGCATCCAACTGTACCTCATATGGATTTTGGTAATGATGATGATATTGGTAGTGACCATGTTTTAAGGTTTTAAAATGATTGCCAGCACTTCTCCACTAGATCTGTAGAGTATACAAGTATCATTCCAAGAGCAAAGGCATTCAGACACGGTAAAACACTTGCAAATTATTTTATGGTTATCTATTTCCTTACTATGGGGATATGGAAGAACATAATGTGGGACTGTTTCATGAAATTTCATCTGGTTCCCTAGTCTTAATGTTATTCATCACTAAATAATCAGTTAGCATTTTGACATTAAAAAGCATACATTAACTATACAAATCCTTGGCTAATGTCAGTTTTATGATGCACAAAAACAATATAAAAATCTTATTCCATTTTGTATAATATCCTTCAGAATTAAAAACCTATAACTACTGTTGAATGCTTAACTGTGCTACTCACTATCACTTGTTTTATTATAATTTCTTCTTTTTAAATGCTTTCTGAACTTATTTTTGTTTTATCAACTATAGCATCAATAATATTTTTAAATTCTTACTGTTTTATAATTATTATTTAAGCATGATGCATTTTAAGGTGTACAGTTCTATTGCGTTTTGTTTTACTAAAGGTGCAAACAGAAATGGGATAAAGAAAACAAAAATATCTCAGTATCAATCTGAAAATACATATATGATAATTGTGAATGAATGGTTTTGAGTTACCACTGACTAAATTATCAATAAACAGCAAACAAGTACAGCATACTATCAAATATTTGAACCATATGAGGTTTACTCTTTGTTAAAAAAGTTGCTCATGTTTAGAGGCTGAGTTAAGATCAAGTGCTATCTGTAATATATAAATAATTGAGTTTATAATTTAACATTTTCAATTCTTTCTAAAGAATGCATACAACATCTGGCTTAAACTAAAGGTTGAAAATACAAGATAATAAAGGTAAATGATCACGAGTATACAAATGGCCATTATAGTTGTGAAAATATGGTTATAAGCCGTTACTGAACAACAAATTTGTAATTTTTATTGAAATTAACACATTTTTAGCTTCAATGGATGGACATTAAAAATGCATTTAAGAATCTTAACAGATCTAAAAATTTATGTTCACCAATTCATTAACTCTCAGGCTTTACATATGGAATATAATTCTGAAGTATACTATCAGTATGACATCCATACACTTCCGTTTTTCCTCTTTTAAACTCCTTCAAATGTAGAACTCAATGATCAATCTTAAGACAAATATCAGATTAGAGGGATGGAAGGAATGATGCAGCACCTCAAATAACATTGCAGAAAGCAACAATAAGATACATTAACAAGCTTTTTATTTTCAAACGTTAGAAAATAATAACTCTTTGATGCATAAATATTAAGATGAAATGTAGAAAATTGGATAAATAAACAGAGATGGTTTTAAGTTTTATACAACAGTGATGAAATCATTGTTCTATTATAGTATATGCAAGTTTTAAAAGCAAGATTTCAAAAGCAATGACAGGACGTACGAAGGGAGCTCATTTAAAATTGAAGATATATACAAATCAATTGTGGTAAAAGCTGGACAGATTATTGTTTGACACAGAGATTAAGAACGGTTATTAATAAAACAAGAAATTTAAATAAAACAGACCTATTCATTAATTAACATAAAATTATATATTCATTTTTTCTGGACCAAGAATGTGTTAATGCATGAAAACCAAAATCTTAGTCTCGCTCTTTTACAGCACATTTTTTTAATTTTTTTTTTTTTTTTATAAAAATAGCAATGATGGATTTCAAACTTCAGTGCACAGCTTTCATAAGAGTGACTCAATTCATTTACCACTTATCATCTAATTTAATAAATAAATTGAGAGAAGACTTAAAGGAACTGAGTCTATCCTAATAGCTAATCAGTATAATGCATTAAAGGTGATATATCACATTAATATTATCCAATCTGCATTTATTTCCAATTCCTGTGCAAATATATAGTACAACATAGCTAACCTTTTTTTATAAATAATTTCAGGAAATGTTTTTTAAAATTCTCTTGCTTATACAGGCTTAATTTTATCATCTTTTTTACAATTTGTGTTTGAAAAACCAACCATTCTTTGTACACTTTAATTTATAATTTTACTGCAAAGTTATTAACGCAAGTATAACACCAAATATATTATCATGGTGGCAGCGAGAGCTTGCCACAAAGGGAATAAGTGTGGTAACCTCATTCACTATTTTAGTCGTGAGCCAGACGTGGCTCCTTTGTTGTCCTTCACTGGGTTCATCCCTCCAATCGAGAAACTTTGCTTCCTGAAAGTTTTCATCTGTGACCGGTAGGTATAAAAAGGGAGTGCGAAAGCCAGCCTACAGTTCAATTCATTAATATCGTGAGTTGACCAGTGAGTATCACAGTTGTTTCAGAGTTAGCAAGCAGAGCAATGTAAAAGTGAGGATTATTTGGTAGGCAATGAATCTTAAATGCTATTGGGGCAAAGTTTATTAAAAGTTGTCAGAGTCAGCAAGTAGAGAAGCACAAATGGGTGAGTGCAACAGACATAAAAGACAGTGCTATGGAAAGAGACGTATTTACCCTGCATATTTTAAAAAACTGAAAGCCTTACAGCTTTAGTGACAAAGTGAGTTTGATGAAAATTGGTGTTGTAATTTTAGCCACAATATGCTGTCATTTTAAGATGAAAGAAATAATTTACTCTAAAGTACTCTGAAATAAAATCTAATGACATTAATGAGCACATTGCTTTTGAATAGTACTACTGTAAGCCAACCACAACGATTTACATTTGTTTGATAATATACCTATGAAATACATAAAGAGTGTTAAGCCACTAAACTATTCATAAACTCAGTTTTGAATCATCAGTACCACCTCATATTAAAAAGGAAAATAAATTATCTCTTTATGCAAGCACAACTTGCATAAATTTTGCAAAATATTCCTTAGTAATAAGAAATATGTGGGAGATGTTAGGTGTTTTGTTTCATAATTTTGCAAAGTCATATGTATCTCAAACCAGCATATCTTCAGATCTGAATGTCACAATATTTACTAATAACTTACAAATTACCATTAAAAAGTTGCACTTTTTAAAACTGCCACTTAGCCAAGGGAAAATAATTTCAAGAGCTTTATTTTTTCACTCTTTTAAATATTTACAAAACTGCTTTTCTAGGAACTCCATAATTAAACACAATATACACTGTCATCAATGTGATTTATTTACAATAAATGGTAACTATAATTAATAACAAGAAAATAGATGAATTGCATATTTACAAGATTAAGTTTTAAAAACTGTTTGGTGTATACTATTGGTATTTTTGGATGCAGCAACACTGATCTCATATTAGCATTAATCTTATCAAGTTATAAGATTACTTTAATTGACTGCAACAATTTGATTATTGAAAATGCATTTTGCACAGAATTAAAAATATAGTCTTACCAGTTTACAATATAACCTTTCCCCATTCTTTAAAATAGGTGCATTCAAGTTCTATAGCTGCATAAACTGTCATGCTATTGAATGATACATTTTCTTTATGAATCAAACTATAGCAACAGTTTGCTGAAACTAAGAAATCAGCTGACAAGGAGAAGAAGCAAAGAGTTTGTGTGTGTGAAGGGAGGGTAATCTCAATAATTACCTAATGGATTTTATGGTGAAAATTGTATTCTATTTACAGTTTCAAAAACTACCCCATCCTTACTTGCAGATTTTGAGTGTTGACCTACATGTATAAAACTTCACGTGTTGGAGGTTAAAGCAAAAATCAAAGGCCACTTTACATTTCAAAAATTACGTTTACCCTCATTTTCAGCCATTATACACATACTCATCATTTAACTGATTTGGAGCATGAAGGAAGCAAACAATTTCTGTATTAAAATTTATGGTACTGCTGTTGAATATAGATTTATTTTAGCTTCTTCATCTCTCATTTCTTTTTATGTGCAGTTCATGATCATTAGCACACACCACTGATACAACTGAGGAAGCAATGATATTGTTTATGCCCCCACTCCAGCTGTTAATAACTAGCAGCACAGTGGAAGAATGAAAAACTGGAGACAGAGGAACTTAAGTTCGGCTCCTTCTCAGCCATTGTTATTGCTACTGTCAGTACATGAATAACATGGTGTCAAAAATTTGAAAATTTAGATGTTCTACAAAAATAACAGCTGCAATCAATCACCTAAAAATGATTTGAAGAATTTGCTACATACTGAGTTTTCTCTAAGTAGGCATACATGGAAAATAATGACATGACTAAAATGGATTGTTTTAGCTTGCTAATAGATCTAGCGAACTATCATATTTCAAGAATTGTCCTTTCAAGGTCATATGAATTATGACCTATAGCAGAAATTTGGGAGAACTGATTTATGAACATAAAACCACTAATTTATTTTTTCTGATCCACGTTCTGTAATTCATAAGTACATTGGTGCAAAGTCTTCTGTGGAGAGGAGGATTCGAGTTGGGCAATTGAGCTGCTATTGCTGTTTGCATATGGGA
Source organism: Mantis religiosa (assembly GCA_030765055.1). Taxonomy (NCBI): domain Eukaryota; kingdom Metazoa; phylum Arthropoda; class Insecta; order Mantodea; family Mantidae; genus Mantis; species Mantis religiosa. The sequence goes on along the minus strand of CM060947.1, from coordinate 99,716,654 downwards.
GGGAACTAGCTGACGTCACTATTCAAAGCGAACCATATTGCTATTGTGCAGATACTGTTTGAGACTGTTCTAATACGTAATTCAAGAATTCTCTAGTTCCAGAATCTTGTTGCCATGCCGGCATGACTATATAAGAGCCAATGCAAGGCCTAAGGCAGGTACAAGCATAGCACACCTCGGGCTGTCCCTCAGTCTGCTAGATGTCGAAGAAGTAATAATGCAGAGTAGTGTATTTCAGAGTTTTTTGTGTGCATTTTCAGCTTCGATTGTGAACCGACAGTGAAACAGTTCACGAGCAAATATCAAAGTTGCTTTCAGAGTCTGCGTGTAGCTCTGTGTGAGAGCTAAACAATTGTGTATGTCGGAGAGATTACTAACAGTGCAATTATTTGCATAATAAAGAGATATAAAGAAACATTAAAGAGACGTGTTGAAGCTGTGTATTAGTGTAAAAGTGGTGATTGTACATTAGCAGTGCACTAACAATTTTGGAGTCAAACAAGTTAGATGTCAATTTTGTTTCACCTCATCTTTTATAGTCTTTGTCACACTGATGTCAATAGTGGGATATGAAGCCGCAATGGAGAAAAGGTCTGAAAAATTATTAGAGCTAATGGACAAAACAGAATCAAAAATAGAGAACGGAAGGAAGAAATGTACAATGAAATAACTACACAGAATCTGCGATGGAGGAAATGAAAAAAATATGTCGAGATGAAATGGAGCTATTTGCTAAAATTGATGGACTATCCAGCATGAAGAAGGATATGGAAATGTTCGCAGGAAAGGAAAATGAACTTGACCAAGATGTTAACATTCCGCAGGACCTGAGCGGAAGGCTTAATGTTCCGGAAGGCGAAATTGAGGAAGAGACTGTGCTTACAGACAGATAAAATGGGGCCGGTCTGCGGAGGGAGCACCTGGCGGACAAGGTGACAGCTATCCCCATCATGAGCATTGGCAGTGTTCAGTATGTTGAAAGAGAGGATCGAATTAGAGTTGTCGGCGATTCCCTAAACACATATTAGGAAGGCAGTCACATGGAACACATGGAAGGCTATCAATGGCCAAGTGGACGAGCCGAAGGAAACGAGTTAAGAACTGGCATGGCAAACAGCACATGGGAGGCATATTCTTGAGTAACGCTGTATGCCTTGGTAGGAAATTGGGAGGACAGCATTATCGTAGAGGAGATACAAAAAAGAGCAGTACAAATAATGGCGGGCACGGGTGCAACAGTGACCGTGGTCAGACATGATGTAGCCAAGGGGTTGACTTCTTGGAAACCGGATTGACCTTACCAAACAATGGTGCATCAGCAACAATGTGCCTGTGGAGAAGAAAACCTGGCGGAATTGACCTTGGGGCAGAACGTAGTGAATTTGTGGGAATTTTTGTGAAGGTAGCTGAATATGTGAAGCCTAATCTGAATTCTCTCAGAAGCCATGAGGTAACAGTTGTGTCGGTAAAAGATCAGGTGAGTTGGATGAGTTGTAATGCTCCGAAGTCCCAACGGACACCCTGGGATTTGCAAGGTAACCCTGTAACAGGCTACAGTTGTACTCACCCAAACGAGACGGATGTGGTGGTGCACCAAGAGGGCCAGTGTTCATGGAATCCCGTGAAATGTTGTCAGGTAGCGAGCAATCAGATGATGACACGACTGGCGAACCTAGAACTGAAGATTCCGGCGGAAAGGCATGGATCGCCTTAACCGGACTAAAGAGCGGTTACCTAGGCTCTAAATCGGAAAGCAGGGGCTGTAATATGTGGAGTGGAGGATCAAAGGGAGCGACTACTACATCCAAAGGTTCTCCCGAGCAAAGATACGGATGGTACAAGGTTGGTCAGACAACCAGCCCTGAGAAGGCAGCAGTGTCACATTGGCGATAGCGAATACTGTGGAGAGGAAGAGTTGGGTCCGGCAACTGAGCTGCCATTGTTATTTGCATGTGGGAGGTCCAGGAGGGAGGCGCCCTTCCGGGCCGGGCACTAACTGACGTTAAGACATCACTAAGCCGAGCGAACCATGTTGTTATTGCAGATACCATTTGAGACCACTTGAATTTGTAATTCCAGAATTCTCTAGTTCCATAAGCTTCTTGCTTCCTCAGCAAGCAGTGTTAAGTCTAATGGGAAGTGGTGTGTTTTGAAGTTTGCTTGTGTGTGTGTGTGTGTGTGTGTGTGTGTGTGTGTGTGTGTGTGTGTGTGTGTGAGAGAGAGAGAGAGAGAGAGAGAGAGAGAGAGAGAGAGAGAGAGAGAGAGAGAGAGAGATGAGAGAGAGAGAGAGAGAGAGAGAGAGAGAGAGAGAGAGAGAGAGAGAGAGAGAGAGAGAGAGAGAGAGAGAGAGAGATGAGAGAGAGAGAGAGAGAGAGAGAGAGAGAGAGAGAGAAGAGAGAGAGAGAGAGAGAGAGAGAGAGAGAGAGAGAGAGAGAGAGAGAGAG
>CM060947.1:99698580-99713210 GCA_030765055.1 Mantis religiosa | reverse complement strand
GGTTTTCAATAACAAAAAATATTACTCAAATGCTTCTGCCTAACTGCAAAAGTGTTCAACACTCAAGAAAAACTATACATTTCAGTAATGAATGAGAACAGAACAGACATACAACATTTCTACTTGATTGTAAATTATTACTGAGCATAGGCAAAGAATAATTTATAAAATATTTAACTAAATGTAAAATTATCACAAAATCTTGCAATCTGAATTGGGTTTAACACCAGGTCGGGGTTAAGTCGGGTGACTTATTAGTGAACATGAAATGAACAGTGTAGTTTTAGACTACAGGTAGTCTTAACCATAAGAAAACCATTCTGTGGATTTCTTTTTATTCTTTATTTCAACTGAAAGCTTAGGAAATTCAAAGAAAATGATTAATTACTTATTTTTAGGATATATATGAAAACAAGCTGAATTTTTAAGAATACACACATAAATAATGTATGCAGATATTTAGAGTACATATCCAAAAGAGCCCATAATTAATTAAAGAAGAGGAAATAATAGCAAAGCTAAGTAAATGCATTGTATTGTAGAATATGGCATTCTGGACTACATTTAGTTAGTTACTAACACTCCCCACATGGCAACCTTGGCCTTCGGGGTAACCTCACCCCACCAAGTGATGGCCGGACCCATTTCTCAGGTGGAGGCACCCAGAGGGCGGTGTCCATTACCTCCGATGATAGGGTGATAGTGAAGATGGCGGCGGGGTGAGAGGACCTACAGTTTTTACCGTGGACTCCGAACCACGTTGGGCATAGGGGATACTTCACATGTGCTAGACAGAGGTGAAGGCGTGGATAGGGCCGACTTAAAATCGCCAACCCCAGAGCCGGGAATCGAACTCGGGACCCTTTCTGGACTACATTTTAAAATAGCTGATATGCATGTAATAATATCAAACTTACTCCTTTCTATATATCGGGATTTAACTGTATTGGAACACCACAGTGAAGCGAAATAATTATTAATTTATAGATGAGTTGTCTGAACGCATAGGAACCGAAGATGCAAACGATGATTTGCGAAACATGTCCTCAAAATAGGTACGTAAGTGAAGCAGATGTTTAATAAATACGAATCATCTATAAATTAATAATTACTCCTTTCTGTTTCTCTTGTTTGCAGAAGAACTTAACAAGCTTGGCACATATCTTCTCTTCATTTAACTATGTAAATTAAGTCTGTACATTAGCAAAAAATGACTGACCTTCAATGGGTATAGGATTTCTGGTATGAATGGAGATCAATTTTTGTGATATGCTAGAATACAGTACATGCATTAGCAAAACAAAAAGTAGTGACAAATACAAAGTTTTTGTATATATTTCAGAAAATATAATATTCTGCAAATAGTTCTCTGTGTCATTGCTAGATCGAACTGCATTTAGATACATGTCTTATTTACACTGCATTATATCTAGCTTTCTCCTAAACTGGTATTGTCTTCATCGTTCTCCTGTATCACACAGAGATAATCATTGGCCTGCAAGACACAACCCTTAAAAAACTGTATGAAATTTGTAATCTAAGTTGTGAACTTTTGGAATATTTAGCATGCTTAAAAACTGAAAACTGGAAGCTACTTTTCACATATTTTTTAGAGATTGTTATAATGTTGGCCTATTAAGCATTTTTCATCAATTAAAATGTCCTATCAACAAAACAAGTATTAGTATCAAACTTTAACTGTATTGGAACACCACAGTGAAGCGAAATAATTATTAAATTATAGATGAGTCGTATTTATTACACATCAGCTTCACTTACGTAACTATTTTGAGGACATGTTTCGCGAACCATCGTTTGCATCATCGACTCTAATGTGACTGAAGTTTGATTCAGTGGTGTGGGTAGTTCTGGAGTTGCTGCTGCCATCTGTTGATTTTGTGATGAATTTAAATGTGGGATTGTCTTCTGGCAGGATTTTGAAGTTCATTAGTTGGTTTTTATGTTTTTCTATGTATATTCTCTCCCATATGACGAGTTCACTATGTTTTTGTACATATTTTAGTAATTTGGTGCTATCTTCAATTTCATGATTTTCAGACCAGAAATGAGCTGCTATTGCAGACTTACCAATATTTTTGTATCTTAGGTGCCTAAAATGTTCTTTCTAGTGCCTACATTTCTTTTTGTCCTCCCTATGTAAATTTTTTCACAGTCTTTGCACTTAATCTTGTAAATGCCTGACTTTTCTTCTGGTTTTATCTTATCAGTATTATTGCTGTTAAGTAAATTTTTAATGTTGTAATTGTTTTTTGGTGCCAATGTTATATTGTATTTCTTGAATATTTTTGGAACTTTTTTGTGGCCCAGGGGTGGTATGTAAATTTAGCAAATCTAAGTTCTTGTTTCATTGGTGAAAGAGCTGTGATCTTTTTTTAATCTTTTTTGAAGTTTGAATGATTTTAGATTTTTATCTAAAAGGCTTTTTCCATATCCCTTTTTAATTTCAGTTTTTAAGATTTGATGGTACTCTTTTTGAAATTCTTGCTGGCTGAGGGGTAGGTTTACTAATCTGTGATCATGCTTCAGTCACATTAGAGCCGATGATGCAAACGATGGTTTGCGAAACATGTCCTTAATATAGATATGTAAGTGAAGCTGATGTGTAATAAATACAACTCATCTACAATTTAATAAGTATTAGTATGTGTAAAAAATACGACTCATCTAAAAATGAATAAGTATTAGTATGTTTTAACACTTTAAGTAATAAAAGCATTATAAAATATTTTGAGTTAAGATATATTAATCCTAAGACACCAGTAGAACTTCCATGCTATAGTAAATCATTAGGCCTATAGGGAAGGATAATGAACTAATTTGTGAATGCAAAGAAGGGCATATGCCCAAAAAATTGAAAACTTCTGTGATAGAATATAGAGAGAATGAGATATGTCACAGAGCAATGAGTAATTATTTACAATTAAGTGCCTCAACAGTAAAACTTGTTAACTGACAATTTTAGTATTTGGGTTTCCACATTAAAACATACTAATGGTATGAAATTTAGATTCACAATTAAATACATCAGGTATATCACAGATGGCAGTGAAATTATGCTTGCTATTTTCTGGTGTATGCAATTCCTTTAGATAAGACAGATCTATATAAAACAAAATGATTGAGAGTATTGAAGATATTACAAGCTCCAGTCTAAGGGAAAGGTATAATCAGAATCAACAGCTATTATGGAATGAAACTGAAGGAAATGATTAACAATTAGGTCCATCTTAGAGCACAGAAAGATACAAAAGTAAAGTAGGAGGAGACGTAAGCAAATCACACTTGCATTGCTTTACATAAGACTGTTTTGGCATGCAGACATACAAAAGTCTAAGGTACACTCCTCTACCATGACTGAGTACTTGGAATAGATTCCTGGCAATGGCAGAGTGATAATTGTGGTGAGGAATTGTTCACTTTATATTTTCACTTGGTTCTGCCCTGCATCTCCAACAACAGAATGATGATGAAGACTGATAACACTCGTAAAGACTGCTTCAGAAAATTTTAAATTCATTTTTGTTTTTTGCTCACATTTAATTGATAAAAAAGAACAGTTAAAAGAGAAAGAGAGGAAAATCACCATTCAGCAGATTATTAAAGAATACCGAGTTTCAAGGGAAGCATTAAAAGAAATAGTAAAGGGTGAAGCCAAAGGCTTTGTTCACACACAGAAGATTGGCATGATTTTCACATATGAAATTGTGGTATGAGATACAAAAAGAATTAGATACGCATATGCAATGCAAATGAGATATAAACAGCATTCCCCAACCCTTTGTCCTTCTCCCTTTTGCAGACTTCCTAGCTCACACTGTATTACAAAAAGTGTAATACTTGCAGGTACGGATGAGAAATTTGATGCTAAGTAGCAATACTTCTTTTTACTGCTGCATTGTCAGAATCAGATAGCCTGCCTCGGTAGCAATACTTCTTTTCACTGCTGGGTCTTTCAAAAGTGTTTTCACATGTTGCATTGTCAGAATCAGGTAGCCCGCCTCGGTAGCATAGATGGTAGCATGTCTGCCTCATGTTCAAGAGGTCCCGAGTTTGAATCTCGGTCAGGGCAAGTTACCTGGATAAGGTTTTCCCGGGTTTTCCCTCATCCTGAAATTTGAATGTCGGATAACTCTAAGCTCTATGGATCCTGGACTCACTTGAGCATCATTTCACCCATTCATTCATCATCTAATACTTAACGTTGGAGGACGTAAATTAAAAAAAAAAAAGAATCAGGTAAATTTTCAATTATAGGGCACAACACAAATGGATAAGCACAATGCAAATTTGAAATGTTTATGCAGAAAGCCTCACTTTAAAAATAATTAGAATTGCCACAATTTTTCACAACCTAAATTTTATGAATATTTCCAGGTATTACAAGTAGAATCAGGTCAATGATGATGATAATGATTGTACTCTTGTTACATAGTTGGCGGATTATAATTTTTGTTGCTGTAAATTATATGTGGACATTTCATCATCCACATTGAGTTAGTACAGTTTTGGCACCTTTATTTTATGGAACTGTTTATGCACACTTTTAAACATCAACATGGTCTAGCTACAACTGTTTGATGACCAACATAAATTTTTTCCAACAATGTAGTTCTTATGCTTTCATGCAAAGGAAATTTGTTTATATGAATGCCAAATTGTTCTCTTATCCCCAATCATTTTCAACATTCCAAGTATTTGAAGAAAAGTTTAACCATTCTCAGCTTATTATTATTTTCTCTGCAACATTAGTCCATGTTTGTTATCCATAAATGTTGCCAACTTGTGAATACATCTTTAAAATGATTTTCTAAGTTAATTTTGACACCAGTCAAGAATTCGATCTTACAACATTTTAAGGGAAATTAAGGTATATTAGGCAAAGTATCTTTAAAACATGCTGCAAGTATTTCAGGGCAATATTTAACCCTTTAAGGAGCATAGGTTTTTGTAAAACATTTAGAACAGTAATTATTTTTAAACTTTTCTTACAGGAACAAAATAGGCAAAGCCTAAAATTTGAGGTCTAATAATCATCTACATGTGTTAGCTTTGTGTAAATACCTAATTCTAACCCTGTTTGGTTTCTATCGATCTTTAAATTAGAAAATGGTAATCATCCTTGCTCTACTTCAATAGCACATTTATAGACATATTCATCTCTACTCCCTCCTACTGATTTCAGTTCCTAAGTTAGTGGAATGTTTAAGCAGTATGTTTGCTGATGCTGAAGAGCCATTCTAATGTGTGTGAAATGTTAATAACAAATGGCTAATGAAAGACGAAAAAGTAAAGCTAAAACAGTGATAACAGAATGCATATCTTATTGCTGAACTTAACTTAAAGAGTATATTTAATAAAATGCAATAAATTATACATATAAGTATTAGAATAATAATTATCGTAGGGTACCTAGAATATTGCATTTGGTACTATTGCACCCTAGAATGAGCAAACAGGCATGGACAGTCTCCAATATACCAACTTCTGCTGCTAAAACTTATCTGAACATGTACACCATATTTATTTATATACTGGTATTTATATCAGGAAACGTTTTGTGGTTTTCATTAAAAAGGCTACAACTAGTTATACTGGACTCTATCCAAATTCTGAAGGCCTTTGAAAGAATTTCAGATTACTATACTGCTCTTTTCTTTTTTCTATCTTTAGTTAAGTTACATTCATTCTTAAAGAGCAACAAAACTACAAATTTCATAAAGAAAAATTAAATCTTTTTTGATACATTTTGAGCACTTTTAAACCTCTATAAGCATTTACAATTTTACTAGTAATAGAGTATATTTTAAAATTCTTTTGATCCATGTGAATAATATTTGTTAGACAGGTCTCGTAAATTCAGTAAGTAGAGCACCTGCCCTTGTTGAGCGAGGGTTAGCCAAGATTAATTCCTAAACTCTACAGAGTTTGAAATTATGAATATGTGTGCAATCCAATGCATAAAACCCCAAAGAAAAGCAACTGTACACAAGTTAACACCATTGCCTATAGACAATATGTAGTTAAAGGCAGGGTATAAATGAAAAAAGGTTTGTTACCTTACATATTTTAAATGTTCTATATCTCAAGATATTGTCACATTTCTGTTACTTTGATAATAATGCATACAGATATTCCCACTGTAATATAATATGTTAATTCTAATGTTAAAGTGCTGTCCTAATGGCCAAGGTAGAAAAACCCAGTACAGGGGTAGCCCAAGATTTATTCTCTTAGACTCAATAAATCAGATCATATCACAACATATCAGTTCTAAAGTCTGCCAATGATCCCTCAAAATTACTACTTCCTTTTTCAGGCTTCTCATAAACAACATTAAAAACTCCAAGGAGTTATAGAAGTGAATGAGTGGGTATTAGAAAATGTACAACCTCCGTGATATAAGTACATGGTTTTCAAATCAATTGCTTGCAATCTCCTGCTTATGCTGGGTGAAGAAGATATAGCAATTTAATTAGTTGTGATTTGATGTGTGTTTGGAGGAATTTAGTAACAGTGACGTCAAAATTAATATAAAAATTATTTGTGGTTGGTTTATTGACACTCGTCACTTACTTTTTCATATATTTATGAGAGACTAGTTTCAAAGGCCCTGGCCTCCAATGGAGGCCAGGGCCTTTGAAACTAGTCTCTCATAAATATATGAAAAAGTAAGTGACGAGTGTCAATAAACCAACCACAAATAATTTTTATATTAGTTGTGATTTATTTACAGTATTACATTAAACATTCAAAAGGATTTTTTAATCACTTAAATATACTTCTTTACTAAGAATTTACTGAGTATTCTTTGGAGATTGTTTTACTCTGTTTTACCAAAAAATGAAGAAATTATATATTTATTACTATTCCTTCACCTAGAAGGTAAAGAAAATTATGCACCTACTTCAAAACTATTGCACAGAAGTCCTGAGAATCAGTATTTGGAATTTCTGAACTTTGTTGTATATGCTTACAGAAGTCTTTTTTAAATAAATAAATAAAGTAATAAATTAATTAGCTCTTACTAATGAAACATTTCTCATGAATGTAATTAATGGTGCAAATTTTCTCCAATTGTATTTTTTAATATTTTAATTTATTTTACATGTGTATGATTTTAAACTAGATGCTCCCTTTTTGTTTCTTCTTCACAATTAATTAAGGTTTTGCTCAGTAATTAAATAAATATGGCTTACTATACAGGTTCAGACTGTAAAATTTATGTTTTGAGTGCAAGCTTACGAGCACATTTTTTCAGCTTGGATCTGACACTTCGAGCAACAGAAGTCAGTCTAGGTGGAAGGGCTGCCCATGCCTGTCGAAGTGTATGCTAGTTTCGTCTACTACTAGACTGTGAACTATTTGAATGGTGTTGTTGTTGCTGCTGCTGGCGAGATCGTAGCAAAGCGCTAGCATCTGATAGGGTATATGTCTCAGGTTCAAACACAGGTGGGTATTCAAGCCCAGGGTAGTCAGGTGGTGATAAGGGCAAAGGTGCAGCAGAACTGCGACCCAATACTGGCTTTTTACCAATCATTGATACACCCATTGTTGGCTGTAAGCAAACAACATTACATTTATATTTACAAAAATATTCACAAAGTTAAGCTGTTTAACAGTACATATGAAATAGAACTACAAAGCATCAACTAAAAGACAGTAATTTTCACAGGATTATTGAGCCTTACAAATTTTGATTTTAAAATGCGTAATACTTGGTTAAATAATATTAACAGTGAAGCACTAAACAGTGAAATTTTCTTGGGTATATTGCTTCCTAGTCCTTGGTCAGCATATTTACATTACACTAAATTTCTTAGTTTCTTAATTCAAATTCATTTAAGATGGTGTATTGCACATTTCAGTAGTGTAAAATGGCACTCAAACATTTGAACAAGAACATAACCATAAACAAATAATTCAAACTTTGAACCAGAAACCAGTTCTATATCTGAAAGCAAAGGAAACAAAGTAGTCATTATGGACCAAAATGATTCGAGCCAGTGAGTCAAACAACTACTACAAAATCCAGAATATATCACTCTAACAAAAAATCTATAGAGATGCATAGAAGTCACCAGGAAAGCAATTAAAGAAAATGCCATAATTCAAAACAAGGTAAAAAACAGTGTAATTGTAAACAACCCTAATTTGCCAAAATTATACTGCCTACCTAAGTTTCACAAGATGGACAATAGCATGTGACCTATAATTAACAATATAGATGCCCCAACTTACAAACTGGCAAAATGGTTAGTGGAAGAATTTGATAAATTTTAAAATTGATGGAAATTAATCATTTCTCCACACTAGCCATATATAGGCTAAGATATTTGATGGATAGAGTCAACATGAAAAATTGAATGCTATGGCTGGGATTTGAACCTTGGATCCCCTGGTTTCCATCCAGTCGCTCTTAACCTTTGAGCTACCATGGCCAACGCACCATCCTGACATTAAATTCTCCAGTTGACTCATATATTTCCCCAGTAGACCACTAGGGGCTCTCATATCCGAGATACACCATTTGTGGCGACTTACTATTGTAAGTACTTAAGTCCCAGGCTTCATTATTTAACTCTTATTATTTTAGTTAATTGATGGAAATTAATCATTTCTCCACACTAGCCATATATAGGCTAAGATATTTGATGGATAGAGTCAACATGAAAAATTCAATGCTATGGCTGGGATTTGAACCTTGGATCCCCTGGTTTCCGTCCAGTCGCTCTTAACCTTTGAGCTACCATGGCCAACACACCGTCCTGACATTAAATTCTCCAGTTGACTCACATATTTCCCCAGTAGACCACTAGGGCTCTCATATCCGAGATACACCATTTGTGGTGACTTACTATTGTATGTAGTTAAGTCCCAGGCTTCATTATTTAACTCTTATTATTTTAGTTAATTGATGGAAATTAATCATTTCTCCACACTAGCCATATATAGGCTAAGATATTTGGTGGATAGAGTCAACATGAAAAATTCAATGCCCGGTGCGTTGGCCATGGTAGCTCAAAGGTTAAGAGCGACTGGACGGAAACCAGGGGATCCAAGGTTCAAATCCCGGCCATGGCATTGAATTTTTCATGTAGACTCTATCCATCAAATTTTAAAAGTTTGAATCACTAAGCATAAAAAAATTAATTGGATATGGTAAAGAAAATTGAAAACAAGGTTGTCAAAACTGGAGAGGTGATGGTATCCTCTGATATCAAAACTTTATTCACAAGCATTCCAGTGGGAAGAAAGAAAAAAAGAAAGGAAAAAATTGATGAAAGGTTGGTTATCCAAAAGCAACATTGCAGATGATAAAATAGAATACATCAAACTAATCCATGGAAAGTCTGCCATAGCACATCACTTTTGGTTTGAAAATCACAACATTAGAAAAAGAATTGATCAAACAAGCAAAGAAACCTCTAGAACTGCAGATTTGGGAAATCGTATTCATTACTAAGAAACAGAATCTTCTGATGAATTTTGAAATTCCTGTTTGATGTCATCAAACTTACCCAGATTATCAGTTGGCAGCACAACACCAAGCTGAATGCAAGCAATGGTTGCACCATTAGTTAATGACAGAACTGAGGATAGGAAAGAAGTTTCCAGAAAGTAGTCTTCATAAAAAAACTGGTAATTGGAGAAAAGTGTACACAAGGTTGACTCATTTGCCTAATTTTATTAATAATCTTAATACAAGTTTGTTTATTTTATTACAAAAAAGTAACTACATTTACACATCTGAAACTTTACAGTGCACAATCTATAGAATGATAACAACTACCAGTAATCTTCATGGCATATTTGAGTCAGGATGAAAACTTCTAAAATGTCCCTCACAGCAAAATTGCTATTTAAGTTCTAGGTCTTCTAAGGATTCAACATAAAGAGTTTCAAGTGAATTCCCAAACCAAAATACCATTTAAATAGAGAAACTCATTTTTTTTTAATTTTTTAAAACTGGCCATTATGATTTTGTTTAAAATATCACAAGTTTCAGATATATGCATAATAAATAAAATGTCCTTAGAAAAGTAAGGGATAAATGTGTAAGCAGCTCAAAGAAGAAGCAAGAGAGAGCAGACAATCATAATAATGAAGGTTATTAGTTATAGAATAACAGCATCGTATATACATCCAGAATATTGGGGAGCCTAATTCACATGTTAGATACATATTTACAAGGTGTACTATTTAGCAAGGATGTATTTTATGTAAGGAGAGAAATAAATATATCATTTCTGCAAATAGCCTCACATTCTTCAGTTCCTGCTGGAAGTGAATAGATGATGTATTCAGAAGGAAGTTATTTAGCTTTCCTCAAGCTAAATGTAACCCTAGAAGATTACCAGCTCACTTTTGGCATTTACAAAATAACCAACAAACACAGATATTACAACAAACAACAGCTTTAATCTTATTCATATTCATTTATTGCATCCGTAAATCATACTCATGATGTGGAATTGTCAAATTACTAACTACACAAAAAATAGTAACAAAAACAGGAATTACAATAAGTTGTTAAGCATAATAACCAAATTAATAAAATAATTTAAGTTAATTAGGAGTCGATTAATAACACAAAACAACACTCACTTTTAAATTTTCCCGGAACCGGTTTCTGAGGTCTTCCCTCTATCTTCAGCCGGACATCGACTAGTTCTCATTGGTGTAGCTGGCAATATTTTGTCTTCGGTCTCCTCTGGTGGCGGTTCGAGGAACTTGCTGAACAAATCTTTCTGGGGGATGTCGAAATTGAGTACTTTGTTCCTATTTTTTGAAATAAAGATTTGTTCCCATGTGGACAGTTCTTCTTTTCCTGTTGTATGTTTTAGTAATTTTGGTTCTGGATTTATGTTGTGGTTTTTTTCCCAAAAATGCGTGGCAACTGCTGATTTTTCTAATTGTTTGTATTTTATGTTCCTAAAGTGTTCCTTTGCTCTTGTTTCTAAATTTCTTTTCGTTTTTCCAATATAAATTTGACTACAGTCACAGCATTCAATTTGATATATACCAGATTTTTTGTTAGATGGAATGGCATCTTTGATGTTTGAGCAAATTAGGTTTTTTAAGGAGTAATGGTTCACTGGAGCTAGTTGAATGTTTTGTTTTTTGAAGACTTTTTTGAATTTATCAAAGGCCCATGGATGGTAAGTGAATTTTTTGAAGATCATTTTAGTTTCTGTAGCTGAGAGGGTTGTGGTTTCCTTTAGTAGTTTCTTCTTTTTTGCTAAGTTCACTTTTCTGTCTACTAGTGATTTGGGAAAGTCATTTTTCTGTGCTATTTCAATAATTTTGTTGTATTCTATTTTGTATTCTTCTGCTGTGAGAGGGATGTTGACCAGTCTGTGTGCTAAACTATTAAAGATTGCCTGTTTGTGGGATCTTGGATTGTAGCCATTAGCTTTTATGTAGTTGTCTGTCTGTGTTGGTTTTCTGTAAATGCCAAAGTTTATTCTATTTTTATTTCTGATTATTTTTAGATCTAAAAATGGTAAATACTCGTCTTTTTCAACTTCTACAGTGAACTTGATGCTTTTTTCTTGAATATTTAAAAGTTTTAGTGCATCACTGATGTGTTTTTTTGGCACTATGGCAAATATGTCATCTACATATCTTTGCCAGAGTTTGAACATCCATGGGAAACCTTTAGTGATCCTTATTTCTAGTGCACTCATGTACAGATCGGCCAGGAAGGGTGATAAGGGGTTGCCCATTGCTAAACCAGAAGTTTGATGGAAATATTTTGTTTGAAAATGGAAGAAATTCTGTTCTATGCATAATTTGGTAAGTTCGATGTAATCTGAAATTTCAAGTGATGACATTCCAAGTGATTTGAGCCATTTTTCTATCAATGTTGGGAGTTGTTTAACTGGTATGCTGGGAAACAGTGATTTAACGTCAAATGAGACTAGTGTGTCTTCTTCATTTAGTTCAGTATCCTTAATGTGTTCTATAAGTTCATAGGTGTTTTTGATGCTTAGGCTATCGAATTTTGGAAATGAGTTGAATTTGTTTGTTAGCCATTTTGCAAGTTTGTATGTTGGTGAATTTATACTGCTAACTATAGGTCTCATTGTTATGGATGGTTTGTGTATTTTGGGTAAGCCATAAAGTCTAGGTAAGGTTGGGTTATCTGGTTTAACTGCATATTTGTTTGATATTATACTTGATTTTGCTATTGTTTTTTCAAATGATTTTATGCAAGCTGTTAATGGATTTTTGTTAATGGTTTCATATTCACTGTTAGTTAGCATTTCTTCCATTTTTTCAAGGTAATCAGATTTATCCATTATGACTATTTTGTTACCTTTGTCTGCCTTGGTGTATATGACGTTTTCTTGTTTCAATGAACGGATAATATTTTGTTTGCTCTTGTGAACGGATCTGGTTTCACAAGAGCAAACAAAATATTATCCGTTCATTGAAACAAAAAAACGTCATATACACCAAGGCAGACAAAGGTAACAAAATAGTCATAATGGATAAATCTGATTACCTTGAAAAAATGGAAGAAATGCTAACTAACAGTGAATATGAAACCATTAACAAAAATCCATTAACAGCTTGCATAAAATCATTTGAAAAAACAATAGCAAAATCAAGTATAATATCAAACAAATATGCAGTTAAACCAGATAACCCAACCTTACCTAGACTTTATGGCTTACCCAAAATACACAAACCATCCATAACAATGAGACCTATAGTTAGCAGTATAAATTCACCAACATACAAACTTGCAAAATGGCTAACAAACAAATTCAACTCATTTCCAAAATTCGATAGCCTAAGCATCAAAAACACCTATGAACTTATAGAACACATTAAGGATACTGAACTAAATGAAGAAGACACACTAGTCTCATTTGACGTTAAATCACTGTTTCCCAGCATACCAGTTAAACAACTCCCAACATTGATAGAAAAATGGCTCAAATCACTTGGAATGTCATCACTTGAAATTTCAGATTACATCGAACTTACCAAATTATGCATAGAACAGAATTTCTTCCAGTTTCAAACAAAATATTTCCATCAAACTTCTGGTTTAGCAATGGGCAACCCCTTATCACCCTTCCTGGCCGATCTGTACATGAGTGCACTAGAAATAAGGATCACTAAAGGTTTCCCATGGATGTTCAAACTCTGGCAAAGATATGTAGATGACATATTTGCCATAGTGCCAAAAAAACACATCAGTGATGCACTAAAACTTTTAAATATTCAAGAAAAAAGCATCAAGTTCACTGTAGAAGTTGAAAAAGACGAGTATTTACCATTTTTAGATCTAAAAATAATCAGAAATAAAAATAGAATAAACTTTGGCATTTACAGAAAACCAACACAGACAGACAACTACATAAAAGCTAATGGCTACAATCCAAGATCCCACAAACAGGCAATCTTTAATAGTTTAGCACACAGACTGGTCAACATCCCTCTCACAGCAGAAGAATACAAAATAGAATACAACAAAATTATTGAAATAGCACAGAAAAATGACTTTCCCAAATCACTAGTAGACAGAAAAGTGAACTTAGCAAAAAAGAAGAAACTACTAAAGGAAACCACAACCCTCTCAGCTACAGAAACTAAAATGATCTTCAAAAAATTCACTTACCATCCATGGGCCTTTGATAAATTCAAAAAAGTCTTCAAAAAACAAAACATTCAACTAGCTCCAGTGAACCATTACTCCTTAAAAAACCTAATTTGCTCAAACATCAAAGATGCCATTCCATCTAACAAAAAATCTGGTATATATCAAATTGAATGCTGTGACTGTAGTCAAATTTATATTGGAAAAACGAAAAGAAATTTAGAAACAAGAGCAAAGGAACACTTTAGGAACATAAAATACAAACAATTAGAAAAATCAGCAGTTGCCACGCATTTTTGGGAAAAAAACCACAACATAAATCCAGAACCAAAATTACTAAAACATACAACAGGAAAAGAAGAACTGTCCACATGGGAACAAATCTTTATTTCAAAAAATAGGAACAAAGTACTCAATTTCGACATCCCCCAGAAAGATTTGTTCAGCAAGTTCCTCGAACCGCCACCAGAGGAGACCGAAGACAAAATATTGCCAGCTACACCAATGAGAACTAGTCGATGTCCGGCTGAAGATAGAGGGAAGACCTCAGAAACCGGTTCCGGGAAAATTTAAAAGTGAGTGTTGTTTTGTGTTATTAATCGACTCCTAATTAACTTAATTTATACAACAACACTGTTTTCAACACTTCCATAAAAGGATTAATAAAATAATCTTACATCTTGCAGCATTCAATAGTTTATATAGTTCAATAGTTTATATTACAGACTGAACATTCCCACAAAACTATCAAAGTGCTGAGAAGAATAAAAATGCATCTTTAGGGTTGCAGCTAATAAGATTGCACCGAACATCACTTAACTAAAAGCTGCCAGTTTCCCAATTGAAAAAAACATGTTTTAAAGCAGAAAGATCACATCATGAATTTTGGTTTGCCACCTCCAAACAACATTTAAAAATTCATTGTTGCACCAACAGATGCCATCACTACAAATATACTTAAGTTATGATTACCAATAGCCCAGCAATCAGTTGGATT
>CM060947.1:99666080-99691080 GCA_030765055.1 Mantis religiosa | reverse complement strand
AATAAGAACAGTTGGTGGAAAGTGCTAGAGAGAACTACGGACAAAATAGGAATGGGGGATATATGGATGGCAGGTGCAGGTAATGAGAGAGGATTTTGGAAAAAGGTAAGGACAAGAATGGAAGACATAGAAAGGCAAGAGATATGGGGAAGCATGGAAAACGAAAGTTCATTTTGAAAAGGGAATGGGGAAGAGAAGGTTATATAGACAACTGTAGTAGGATTGAAAGGGAGGGATTAGCATGGATGATAACAGGTGCAATATTTATGAAAGGATTAAGGTGGAGTGAGGTAGGAATATGTGAATTATGTGGGGGGGGGGGGGGAGAAAGTGTAGAGTATTATGTAGTAAGATGTGAAGGAGTTGAGAAGTGGAGGAAGGAGGCATGGGAGAAAAAATGGGAGGAATTGAGGGTAAAATTGTAACAATAAGAATGCTAACAGAGAAGCAACGGAATAGGAATAAAAATGTAGGAAGATTTCTTGGTAAAATGAAAGATAAATGGTTGAGGACAGTTAGAAGCAAAAGTTATGAAGGGGGAAAGGAAAATGGGGGAAAGGAAAATGGGGGAAAGGAAAATGGGGGAAGGAAGGATTTTGTAGGGAAAAGTAAGGGACACAGGTAATCCCTCAGTGAAGCATAAGGCTGTTATGCCAAGTTGGCTGAGGGGTGAAAGAGGGTTCTCTGTAATATAATTGTAAATTATTTTCTTATGTACAAATAAAAAATATCAAATATCAAATATAATTTGTGTCAAGGTTTAAAAAGTTTGGTGTCATTTTTTAAGGCTTTACACTTATATATTATTTGGCACTTATCAGTAAATAAGTGCCTTGATCGTCAAATGAAAATTGTTTCTTCTACAATACTTCACTACACAACTTACCTTGAAGTGAGGTGTACTTGGCTCTACATCTTCTGCAGTCCAACTACACACAACAGCAGAAGATGCAGGAGGAGTAAGTGGAGAAGCAACAGAGCTCCCACTTCCAGAATCACTATTAAGACTATCTTTTTGATGCTGATGACGATCTCGGAAAATAGCACGATGGAGCCGCGGTGACCCTAAAATCGTTTTGGGTCCATGAATCTGTAACAAAATTACAAATACTACCCTTTAGTAGGAGCTAAGAGTAAAGAAATATTTATACTTCTTGCTTTTATTTTTATTAGCTTTTCACTTCAAAAGTATTTTTTCTTTAATTTATGCTTTCCTGAGATATGCATATGCATATTCCCTGACTGCAAAGATCTATCAAGAATAATGGTTACTTCAGCTAATATTCCACTTTTAATAAAAAGGCTTCATATTTATATTTCTGAGTCTATGTAAGTTTCCCAGTTCAATTTTGCAAAAATAGAATAGCATGGTAAGCATGTTTTCCATAAATTAAATCATATGGGACAGATTTTCATAGATCATTGTCTTATTATCTACTACTTAAATCTTATGAATGTCCGAAGGAATTTAGTAACAGTAACATCCAAATTAATTATTAAAACTATTTGTAGTTGGTTTTTCACATTATGTCACTCACATTTTGATTTTTTGATCAGAATGTAAGTGACGTAGTGTGAAAAATGACTGCAAATAGTTTAATCAATTATTGAAACTGTTGCATTTGTGGTAGAAGCCTGCAAAACTTGATGTTTATGTTATAACCTTCTGAAATGTTGAAGTTCATCAGCTGTTGTTTAAATTAATATCTTCTCACAAGTGCTGAGTTCAGTAGCTTTATGTATTCTTTTACAAGTTTGAAGCCTCCGTAATGGTTTTCAACCTCTCATGTTAAACTGCCATTTTGGAAGTATTCTTTGAGATGGATTCAAGTGTGTTTCTTTTTCAAGATTTTTCTTCCCAATGTATTTTTTTCTCAATCTGAAAACTTCAATTTGTAGATGGCTCTCTTCTCTGCAAAAACTTGTTCAGTTTGAACAGGATCCTGTCACTGTGTCTGTTTTGCAGCATCAATAAAATGTACTCCTCATCATAGACCAAGTTCTAAGTATAGGGGTGTTCTCCATTTCAACCTCCAATGGACATTTACATGGCCCAAGTAGCAATAGGAAATGGAGCATTACACAGTATGGTGTAGAAATTTTACAGATGGCCAAACAGACAATGTTTTGCGGCAAAAGATCAACATATGCAGTGAGTGGATCACGTGATTTCTAATAGACACCAGTTCATGATTTCTGAACAGTTCAAACAGTTTCCCAAAATTCAAGGTCGGTCATCTACACAACTGTTGCAGATCACGTTCAATAACAATGTTGAGCATGATGGTATCCCAAGAAGCTAGCCGAGTACAAGACTCAATGAATTGCATCAGCCATAAAGTTTCTGTTCCAGGACTGATGGAGAACAGTTCATAAAAATATTGTGAGAGAGGTGAAAGTGGAATTTTTTTCCATAATGAAGAAACAAAACAACAATCACAAAAGATACATGTCACTTCCCCATACAAGCCAAAATAGTTTAAACAGACATTCAGTAATAAGAAGATTACAGTAGCAGTTCTGGAACAATCAAGATGTTACTGTGGTGTTCCAATACAATTAAATCTCGATAAGATGTTACTGGTTGAATTCATAAAATTGGGAACCACAATCAACGTGGATGCATAATATAAAACACTGCAAAAATTACAAAGAGCCATACAAAATAAACAGAGATACAAGCTGTCTTCAGGTGTTGTCTTGCTTCACAATTATGCCAACCTGAATTTTGCCACGTCAGCTCAAATCCTTCAACAGTTCCAATGGGAAGCATTTAATTACCCTCCGTAAAGTCCAGACATAGTACCATGTAGCCTTCATATTCTTCTACAGATGAAGAAATGGTTGTTGGGAGAGGGGACAGCACAGAGCATTTCAACTCCAGTAAAGAGCTTAAGGACTTCATGCAGATGTGTCTCAGAAACAAGTAGTTACATTTCTTTTTCTTTCTTTTCCTTTTTTTTCCCACAGTTAGTTGAAAATTGTGCATAGCACAAATACTGGAATTTTCAAAATTATTATGTATTAAAATAAAGGTTTAGTGTATTTTGTAAATAAAATCATTATGTTATTCACATTGATGCTGTTTTCATGTCCTATACAATGAGGGGGGGGGGGGGGGGGAACCTTGAAATTTTTGACAACGATTCATGTTCCATGTCTATATTGTAGCGGCGATGCACACAAAAGGTTCGGTGCCGAGAGATAAGCGCGGCTTGTGTACACAAAGAGCCTGCAGTTAAAGATAGCACGAGATAGAGGACTTGCCGGCATGGATAAAGCTTCCCGTTTAGAAAATTCTAGTGATATCTTGATTGATGGAGAGCGTTTGGTTTCTTGATTGTTTTGGAACAGTCTGGAATTATCAATGAGGTATTTAAGGAAGCGACGACTCGTCAAGTCAGTCGTAAACAGAAGTAAACAGATGTAACAGCAGTGTTGTAAACAGGTGTAATCAGAACGCTGTTGTTGTGGTCATCGACCTTGGTAGATTGTGACTGTTTATGTGATGTAATACTGCCACTGTGAGTCTATTTCTATTCAAATAAAAGAACAATTTGAATTTCTGCAAATTGGACTTTTAGTTCTACGAACCCACCACAAAGTCACAATTGGTGTCAGGAATGAGACATTACAAGATGGAGGCTAGATTGGCACAGATTCTAGCCGAATTGAAAGAAATGAAGACGGCTAACAACATCAACGAGAAGATGGAAAAAAATAAAGGCCGAATTAACAACGAAAACAGAAGCGGACGAGTGCGTCGAAGACCTGGCGAACCGCTTTAATGACCTAGAAGGAAAGGCCGACAATAACACCAAATCCCTGGAAGACCCGGCGAACCGCATTAACGACCTGCAGGGAAAGGTCGACAGCAACACAAAGTCCCTGAACGCCATGGAGGAGGACGTCGTCGGCAGGAGTTTGAAGGATTTAAAGGTCGACCCGCCGGGACGCGACACAACATCTGCGCGCGTCAAACCGCCTAAATACGACGGCGCGACAACTTTCGAAGTCTTCTGCCGCCAATTCGACACAGTGGCCAAGCACAAGTGGTCAACGGAGGAAGAGGCCGCACAGCTAATAGCCAGCCTCCAGGGACGGGCCGCGGAAGTCCTGAACGCGGTCCACACAGCGGCGGTGCCCAAGGACATCTGGGAGGTCCTGGAGGACCGCTTTGGAAACCATCGCTTAGCCGCAGCATACCTCAGCCAATTGAAGTCAAGGTCGCAGCAGCCAGGAGAGACGCTGCAGGAGTTCACCCTGGCAATCGAGCAGCTTGCTAGTAAAGCCTTAGTCCACCTCCCACCAGAGTTCGTATCTCGGGAAGCCGCCTACACCTTTGTTGACGGTGTACGAGACACGGACATTCGTCAGCGACTAATGCTCGGCGACTACAAAACCATCCATGAGGCGCTAACGGCAGCACTGAGGATGGAGGCGGCCAAGGTGACAGCTACCCCGACTTCCAGAACAAGGAGTATCCGCTATAATGGAGACCGAAGACCAGTCGAGGGACACCGGCGAAGACGTCGAGGGACACCGGCGAAGACCTAGTGGCCTGTGTTGGGGGTGTGGATAGCCGGGACACTTGGAAAGAGACTGCCCACACCAGAAAGAGCAGCTGGAAATCGAGTAAGGGCCGTCGAGGCGAGGGGCACGTCGGCATCATCGCCACCATCCCCTCGAGTGACACCGCGCCGTCAGCCGGCGTATGGATGACAGCCTCATCACGCATGGTTGGGTGAGAGGGAAGCCGTGCCGCGTGCTGGTGGACACCGGGGCAGCCGTGACCATCATCAGACCTGGCGGGCCAAGGGTTTGCCGACGAGGAAGCCGAGCCGACCATACGAGCTTGTGACGGCATCAGTTGACACCTTGCCTGTGGAGGAGACCCTACTAAAGTTGACCTTGGGTCGGAGGGCCGTGCGTCTGTGGAGGTGATGACGTGGGATTGGATGACCTTAGGAGCCACAAGGCGACGGTCGACTTCGGCAGGAAGGTCCTGCGGTTCAATTGAGAAGAGGTGATACTCCGGCAACCCGAAGAACGCCGGGGAATCTGCAGGGTCATCTTGAAGGAAGACGTGGTGGTCCCCGCGAGAAGCGAGGTGGTGGTGACGGCGCGACTGGAAGGACAGCAAATCAAGAACATGATGCTGGACCAGAAGACGCCTGTGCACGGACTAAGTGTAGCCAGGACATTGTTGCCGTGCCGAGAGGTGTCAGCGAGGCTGCTCAACCTGGCAGATACCGATCACGACGTGCAGGCCGGAACGGATGTGCGACCAACCTGAAGCTGAACGCGAAGAAGTGCCAGCTCTTCCGCAAGGAAGTCAACTACTTGGGCCACATCTCACCAACCGGAGTAGCAACAGACCCGGAGAAGACACAGGCCGTGAGAGATTGGCCTCGGCCGAAGGATAAAAGAGAGTTGCGCACCTTCCTGGGGATGTGCAGTTACTACCGCCGTTTTATCAAGGGGTTCTCCAACATCGCCAAACCACTCACCCGCCTGACAGAAGCACACCGGTCTTATCTGTGGACGGAAGACGTCGAATACGCTTTCCAGCACCTGAAGAAGACGCTGTGCAACGTTCCTATTTTGGGATTCCCACAACCAGGCGGCGCCTTCATTGTGGACACTGACGCCAGCGACCATTGCATTGGAGGCGTTCTATCCCAAGCCCAGGACGGCCACGAGCGGGTGATAGCTTACTACAGCAAGACGCTGTCCAAGGCAGAGAACTATTGCATCACCCGACGAGAGTTACTGGCGGTAGTTACTTGGAGCACTTCCACAAATACCTGTATGGTTAGCCATTCCAGCTGAGGACTGACCACTCCGCCCTAACCTGGCTACTCAACTTTAGAAGTCTGCAAGGCCAGACAGCACGTTGAGTCCAGAGGCTGCAGGAGTACGACTTCACCTCTGAACAGGGAAGAGCCACGGCAACCAGACGCCATGTCCCGAAGACCCTGCCCGGAAGAGTGCGGCCAATGCACAAGAGTGGAAGAGAAGGAGCGTGCCGCAGCTGTCAGAGTGGTCAGGGCAGTGCCTGCAGACGGCTGGGAGTCAGGACTGAGGAGGGAGCAGCTGGCGGACGCCGACTTGGGGCCACTCTTGAGGGAAGTGGAGGCAGGGACATGACCAACCTGGGAGGACATCGCACCCAGAAGCGCTGCGTATAAGTGTACTGGGCCCAATGGGAATCGTTGAAGACCAAAGAGGGTGTGCTGTTCCGGATATGAGAATCATCCCATGGGAAGACGCAGAGGGAGCGGTTGGTATTTCCCCGGAGTAAGGTCCGGAAGTCTTGGAGGAAGTGCACGCCGGTACTTCAGGACACCTGGGAGCAAACCGAACGATCGACAAACTTCGGCAGTGCTACTACTGGCTCAGGCTCCGAGCAGATGCTGAGAGATGGTGCCGTCAATGTCACGCGTGCGCGGCAAGTCGTGGCCCCCAGACTAGGAGCCGTGGTCGCATGCAGCAATTAAACGTCGGATCGTCCTTCGAACGCATCGCTGTCGACATAGCTGGACCATTCCCATTGTACGACCGAGGCAACAAGTACCTGATGGTGGTCGTGGACTATTTCACCAAGTTGCCGGAGGTGTATGCCTTTCCGAACCAGGAGGCGAAGACAATCACAGACTGCCTCGTGGAGAACTGTTCTGCCGTTTTGGGGAGCCGTTAGAGCTCCACAGTGGCCAGGGTACCAATTTTGAGTCTAACCTGATGAAGGAGGCACTAGAAAGACTTGGATGAACAAGACCCGCACAACACCCCAACATCCGCAGTCGGACGGCTTTTTTTTTTTTTTTTTTTTTTTTTTTTTTTTTTTTTTTTTGTAATTTACGTCCTCCAACGTTAAGTCATATCGGACGATGAATGGAATGGATGAAATGATGCTCAAATGAGTCAGGGGACCATGGAGCGGAGTTACCCGACATTCGTCTTTACAGGATAAGGGAAAACCCCGGAAAAACCTTATCCAGGTAACTCACCCTGAACGAGATTCGAACTCGGGACCTCTTGAACTTGAGGCAGACATGCTATCACCACGCTACCACGGCGGGCGGGCAGGCGGCATGGTGGAGAGGTACATTAAGACCTTAGAAGAACACTTAAGGAAGGTCGTGGCCAGCCATCAGCGAGACTGGGACGTCAGGGTGCCACTGTTCTTGCTGGCTTACCACTCAACACACGACACCACAGGGATGACGCCAGCCATCTTAATGTTCGGCCGAGAGTTACGTCTCCCTTGTGTCCTGGCTTTTGGGAGCCCCCTCCCCCGGAAGCGAAACAGCCAGCAGCCGAGTATGTGGATAACTTGGTGCACCGTCTCCACGACGTGCACGAGATGGCTCGTCAGAACATTCAGATGGCGAGTGACCGCATGAAGACCCGATACGGCAGGCAAGCCAACAGCCTAGTTTTCCAGCAGGGTGATCTAGACTGGTTGTACCGCCCTACCCGGACCAAGGGACGCTGCCAGAAGCTTCAGCAACCATGGCAAGGACCCTACCGGGTGGTAAAGAGGATTAACGACGTGGTCTACCGCATCCAGAAGGTGCCTCGAGGAAAAATATTGGTGGTACACTGGATGGTCTGGCCTGCTACGATGGTGCTGTTCGGGACGACCAACCTTGAGGAGGGAGCAGTGTCGTGAACGCATTGTTGCGTCAAAGCGGCGCGAGGGACGACATCAAAGGGACGGACAGTAGAGTGCGGAGATAAAAGCTTACCGAAATGGTGGGAGGAAGGAGGTGGATTTCTGTAGAGTTCGTCTTCCATCTAGCGCCGTCTTGATTGAGAACATTCCACGAATTTCTGGAACAGTGAGTAGCTATAAAAGGAGCCGCCGCCTGCCACTGTGAGTCAGTTGTTAATTGAACTTGTGTGTGGGAACAGCTGTGTGAGCTGTGTTGTGGTCATTAACCGTGCTAGTTGTATTGTGTATGTGACGTAATTCTGCTACTGTCAGAATGATTTCTACGGAAATAAAAAGCAATTTTTAGTGTTTGTAATCTGAACTTTTAATTTCACGAATACACCAAGTCACAATATTGATCTGAACTCTCCAGAGCAAATAAACACTTCTTATCCAGCATTCATTCATAAACACAAGCATACAGCATTCTACAGGCTAACAGGAAATGAACAGTTTGCTCTTTCTCGAATTTAACACCTTGACTTATTCAAAGTAATTCTTTTATCACGTCATGTCAATAGTTTAAATTTCAGTTCTGACTAATTAAAATATATGTACATACATACACACCAACCACTTTGAACTCTAGAGTAAAAAGAGATTACGAACCATTCATAAACAAAGATATAATGTGACCAGGCACGTTCTGCCAGGGCAGCAGGAAATTTACTGTTTCCTCTCGCTTGAATGTAACACCTTGGCTTATTCAAAGTAATTCTTTTATCACGTCATGTCAAACATTTACATTTCAGTTCTGAGTAATTACAAATATATGTACATACATACATGTCAACCAATAATGCTATTCATTACAGTGCTTACGTCACGATGCATTATTATAATACAGGTAATAGTGCTTTATTTATTTGTATTAGAAAAACTATTTGAGCTAAAAATATAGAGTTTTCATGGTTATGTGAGCTACATTACTCTCTAGCTTCCACAGGGTTCAGTTTTTGCAAAATCTGAATTTTTGTCTTAACGTGAATAATATTTCATACAGATTGATTAGGTTGGCGCTCCTCATACACCACTTAGCGGGAATGTAATATGACAACACCGAAGGATTCCGATTGGTTGCTCAGCTAGTAGCGCTCAAGGACAAACACCTTCCCATTTGAAACACATAATAGTTAAGGAAGTTGCTCCCATGGTTTTAATCCAGTCGAAAAGTAGCATACTATCCATCCTACCCTTTTTCTAGGCTCTCTCCGGGACTCCAGGAGGAAAATTCTCTTTCTTAAGAATGGTTTTCTGCTTAAATATAATGAATGGTGGAAGTTTTCTGCTGTAATATGACAACACCGAAGGACTCCGATTGGTTGCTCACCTAGTAGTGCTCAAGGACAAACACCTTCCCATTTGAAACACATAATAGTTAAGGAAGTTGCTCCCATGGTTTTAATCCAGTCGAAAAGTAGCATACTATCCATCCTACCCTTTTTCTAGGCTCTCTCCGGGACTCCAGGAGGAAAATTCTCTTTCTTAAGAATGGTTTTCTGCTTAAATATAATGAATGGTGGAAGTTTTCTGCTGTCAGCCAGCAAAGCCAACATAATGGTACAGTTTGATTTATGAGTCACTATGTTTACACTCAAACTTCACTTACTTGTTGTTGTATAATTGAAACGTTTTCAAGATCATTCGATCTCATCCTCAGCTGTTTGGTGACTAGATGAACATTCCTCTTCTTCCACTACTACGGAGCTCCGATCACTCTACCATCTGGTGTTAGGGGCACTAAGTTTTAATACTTCATTTAATGCTGGGATTTCAAAATTTATAACTTTATCACGGTTTTTGTTTATGAATATTTTTTCCCAAATATCCAATTCTATGGGTGTACTTAAAGATTTTAACAGATTAATGTTGTGGCCAATGTTGTGGTTTTCTGTCCAAAAATGGTGTGAAACTGCAGATTTTTCTGTTTGTTTCAACTTAATGTATGCCTTTGAAAGGCCAGGAGTTTGTCTTTGCACACTTCTGGCATACATTAGGCTATAATGGTCTGTCTGAAAATTGGTAATCTGCTCCGTACAAAAATGCTAGAATCCAGCCCAGGCTCATTTTGAAATTTTGACCAATGCTGATCTCTCATGCTATATTCATTGCCAGCAGCTGGCATTTTCTGTGGCTGAAACATATCCAACAGGTAACTGAAATTTATAGAGGCTCCTTTTCTGGACACTTGACTAGCAATCCTCATAAACACTGTCTATTGCATTATTTGAAGCAAAAGGTTAGAAACAGTGATGTATTTAACATTTGAAAGTAATGAAAGGGTAATTCAAACACAAACATCACTTAAATTATCCTTACTTGGACATGTTTCGGAGAACAGTTTGTCCCCATCGTCATCACAGTCGGATAACTGCTGACGATGGGGACAAACCGTTCTCCAAAACATGTCCAAGTAAGGATAATTTAATTGATGTTTGTGTTTGAATTACCGACTCATTACTTTCAACTATCTATTGCAGTCGATTGCTTGCAACTTGTTCTTTTTCTGCCAATTCCTTACACGAGATTATGAAACATTGAACTTTCTTCCTACATCACAGTATTTATTATTTCTTTCCGTTTTTTGATAATTTTCAATTTTTCTATAGCAAGAATGAGTACTAATAAATACTATTCATTTTTTAAGCCTACCAAGATGTGAATATGAATGCTGGTCACAAAGAACAAAATATATGAAAATAAAAACTATCACATATAGTGGAGACCACCTGGAAACAAACAAAGGCTGATGCTGTCACTAACCCCACTTTACTTTGTGCATTCAAATTTAAAAAATTAACAAATAGGATTTTAAATATTCTTCTACTACTTCAAGGTTAGGGTATAAAGACTATTCCAATGCAAAGATATTTCCCATCTGGTTTTTGGTCGTCCTCTTGAATGCCATCCTTCTGGTTTGTATCACAGTGTCTTGGTATGAGGTCGGATCTAAAAGTATTGCTTTTTTTCTGCCATGGTATTGCAGCTAGAATGTTCAAATTTCACACAGATGTAGTTTGAAGTTTTCTCTACTGAGTTTTTTTTTGTACACATGCAGCTCTAGCGGGAGAAGCGAGAACTATGCAACAAAGATGGCACACATGCTACTGTCGTCCACACTTGAAAAGCAGCAAGGTGTAGTTAGACTTTTATCGGCCAAAGGGCATAAACCAAAAAAAATTTACAGGGTAATGGATGGCATGTATGGGGAGGATTGTTTGGACCATAGAAATGTCTCCAGGTGTTGTGTATTCTTCCAAACGGGCCATGTGAACTTGACTGATTTGCCATGTTCCGGGTGGTCTGAAATGGCCGGTATTCACCAGAATGTCACAGTCATTAAAGTGGCAATTTTTATGACTGGTGAGTGCAACTGCACACCTTATCACAATAGTTCAACATTTCCTATGGTGCTATGTGTAATATCGTTCATGACACCCTGAAATTTCGTAAAGTTAGTACTCGCTGGGTGCCTAAGAACCTGATAGACGACCTAAAGGTCAGCAAATGATGACCAGCTTGGATCACCTAATGCGATACACTGCAGAAGGGCATGCCTTTCTGCAATTGTCACTGGTGATGAACATGGGCGTACCACTATATGCCCGAAACAAAGCAGATCTCACTGGAGTGGTAACATGCTGGTTGCCCATTAAAGAAACAATTTGAAGTTACTCAATCTGATGGGAAGGTGCGAGTCACTGTGTTCTGGGATATGCATGGTGTTTTATAGGTGGACTTCACTGAAGATGGGACCAGTGAATGCTGCAGCCTGCATAAAAACTTTGGCAAAGTTGCATCGTGTCCTTCGTGACAAATGCCACAACATTTATGCTGACAATGTCAAACTTCTTCATGACAACACTCAGCCTCATGTTGCTGCCTCTGTTTGTGAAAAAATCAACGCATATGGTTGGGAGGTGCTCCAGCATTCACCATATAGTCTGGATCTTGTACCATCGGACTTTCATCTGTTTTGCCCCATGAAGAAATTCCTAGCTGACCAATGCTTTGCTACAGATGTGGAAGTAAAATCAGCAGTCCCGAGATGGCTCTATGCTAATCAAACAGACTTCTATGAACAAGGCATATTGAAACTGGTACCACGATGGAAGAAATGTGTTGAGAAACTTGGTTACTATGTCAAAAAGTAGAAAAAAGATGTAAGTTCAGTTGTGGTTTATTTTTTTGTATCTTTTTTTTTTTTTTTAAATTATTGTGAATTACTTTTTAATCCACCCTTGTACTAACTTTGTCTGGCATTATCCACTCCTTTTAATGTGTTGAAACCATTGCCTTCTTCTTGTATTTGAATATTAGGTATATGATTTAAATTTGTGATTTCATATGTTATTTTAAATAATTTACTTGAAATCACCGACTAAGACCTCCAAGCTAAATTAAGACAAGATATAAATTTTGAGCACCAAAATACCATTCATCCTAAACAGACCTAAGAGTTGATAAGGAAATTACCTTTTTTAAATCATATTCAAAATTAGCCACTAATACAGATGTAAATATTGTCAAAATAGAAATATACAGGGTGTTAATGAACTACACCAAAATAATTTCAGCAATTG
Organism: Mantis religiosa; assembly: GCA_030765055.1. NCBI lineage: Eukaryota > Metazoa > Arthropoda > Insecta > Mantodea > Mantidae > Mantis > Mantis religiosa. Next base: position 99,678,780 of record CM060947.1, on the reverse strand, counting down.
TAGACGTGACTAATATAAACAAGTTGAGGTAGGCAATGCATGGTCTGCGGCTCAACATAACACACTTAACTGTGTTAAACCTAATTGGCATCAGATGCTGACAAGTTGGTATTTAAACAAGGTGGGTGAAACTAATGAATTCGAATGCCTTTAAAACTGCTTCCTGAGTACATAAATATTGTGACTTTGTGGGTTCGTGAAATAGAGGTCGAGGTTACAAACACAAAAACTGCACTTTATTCTCGTAGCAAATACACTCTTCACAAATTCAATTTGCTAGATAACCTTAAAACTGTTTATTCTTCAAACACTTCGCTCAACTGTCTGTCGCTTCCAGTAACGATCGGCCCCGAGGTTTCCCGAATCTCCACCGGCCATCATTTATTCATCGGCTTCGCGAGTCTACCGCCAGGGCAACACTGCTCCCTCCTCAAGGCTGGTCGTCCCGAACAGCGCCTTCGTAGCGGGCCAGACGATCCAGGTGTACCACCAACATCTTTCCTCGGGGCACCTTCTGGATGCGGTAGACCACGTCGTTAATCCTCTTCACCACACGGTACGGTCCTTGCCATGGCTGTTGAAGCTTCGGGCTGCGTCCCTTGGTCCGGGTCGGGCGGTACAACCAGACCAGGTCACCTTGCTGGAACCCTTGGCTGTTGGCTTGCCTGTCGTATCGGGTTTTCATGCGGTCGCTCGCCTTCTGGATGTTCTGGCGAGCCATCTCGTGCATGTCGTGGAGGTGGTCCACCAGGTTCTCCACATCCCTCAAGAGTGGCCCCAAGTCTGCGTCCGCCAGCTGCTCCCTCCTCAAGCCTGCGCTATTCCAGCCATCCGCAGGCACTGCCGTGACTACTCGAACTGCTGCGGCACGCTCCTTCTCCTCCACTCTTGGGCATTGGCCGCACTCTTCTGGACAGGGTCTTCGGGACATAGCGTCCGCGTTACCTTGACTCTTCTCTCTGCGATGTTCCGAGGTGAAGTCGTACTCCTGCTGCCTCTGGACCCAACGTGCTGTCTGGCCTTCCAGTCGCGCCGTCACCATCACCTCGCTCCTTGCGGGGACAACCACGTCTTCGTTCAAGATGACCCTGCAAATTCCAAGGCGCTCTTCTGGTTGACGGAGTATAACCTCTTCTCTGTTGAGCCACAGGACCTTCCTGCCGACGTCGACCGTCGCCTCGTGGCTCCTGAGGGCATCCAGTCCCAGAAACACCTCCTCAGCCACCTTCGCGACGAACACTCACAGACGCACGGCACTCCGTCCCAAGGTCAGCTCCAGCAGGGCCTCCTTCTCCACAGGCATGGTGTCGCCCGATGCCGTCACAAGCTCGTATGGTCGGCTCGGCTTCCTCGTCGGCAAACCCTTCGCCACGTCAGGTCTGATGATGGTCACGGCCGCCCCGGTGTCCACCAGCACGCGGCACGGCTTTCCTCTTACCCAGCCGTCCGCGATGAGGTGTCATCCATCCGCCGGCTGACGGCGCGGATTGTCACTCGAGGGGATGGTGGTAATGGCGCCGACGTACCCCTCTTCACGCCGGGCCTTACTCGTTCTTCCCGCTACCCTTCCTGGTGTGGGCAGTCTCTCTGCAGATGCCCGGGCTGTCCACACCCCCAACACAGGCCACTAGGTGTTCGCCGGCGTCCCACAACTGGTCTTCTGTCTCCGGCGTAGCGGACACTCCTCGTTCTCGACGTCGGGATAGATGCTACCTTGGCCGCCTCCATCCTTAATGCCGCTGTCAGCGCCTCGTGGATGGTTTTATAATCGCCGAGCATTAGGCGCTGACGAATCTCCTTGTCCCGTACCCCGTCGACAAAGTTGTAGGCGGCTTCCCGGGATACGAACTCCAGTGGCAGGTCAACCAAGGCCTTGCTAGCTAGCTGCTCAATCTAAGCGGTGGTTCCCGAAACGATTCTCCAGGGCCTCCCAGACGTCCTTGGGTGCCACCGTTGTCTGCACCGCGTTTAGGACTTCCGCGGCCCGTCCCTGGAGGCTGGCTATTAGCTGTGTGGCCTCCTCCTCCGGTGACCATCTGTTGTGCTTGGCCACTGTGTCGAACTGGCGGCGGAAAACCTCAAATGTTGACGCGCCGTCATATTTCGGCGGTTTGACGCGCGCAGATGTTGTGTCGCGTCCCGGCGCGTCGGCCTTCAAATCCTTCAGTTTCTTGCCGACGACGTCCTCTACTATGGCGTTCAGGGACTTGACGCTGCTGTCGGCCTTTCCCTCCAGGTCATCAACGCGGCTCGCCAGGTCCTCGACGCGCTCGTCCACTTGGCCCATCCGCTTGCCCAGCTCCGTCACGTTATCCATCACGCCGGCCAACTGTTCTTCAAATTTGGCGGCGAGGGCCTCGTTCGCAACCTTCATTTCTTCCAGCTTTGCGGCCAGGTTGTCATTTGTAGTCTGCAGCTTCGCGGTCAGGCTGTTATTTGCAGCTTCTGTTTTTGCAGCAAGGTTTTCATTTTCCGTCTTCATTTCCGAGGTCAGTTCGGCCTCCATTTCCATCATCTTCTCCAAAATCTTTTCCAATGCCGATTCCATGGCCGTTATCCCACTCCTGACGCCAGTTGTGACTTTGTGGGTTCGTGAAATAAAGGTCGAGGTTACAAACACAAAAACTGTACTTTATTCTCGTAGCAAATACACTCTTCACAAATTCAATTTGCTAGATAACCTAAAAACTGTTTATTTTTCAAACACTTCGCTCAACTGTCTGTCGCTTCCGGTAACGATTGGCCCCGAAGTTTCCCGAATCTCCACCGGCCATCATTTATTCATCGGCTTCGCGAGTCTACCGCCAGGGTAACAATATTGATTCTTAGTAGTTCGTTATTGATGTTCACAAGATTTAAAGCCTCAAAGATCTCTCAAAAGTTGAACTTGTCACCTGCCAGTGAACAGCAATTAACTGTGTTCTTGCATCATGTAGCCTACTCTAAGTAGTGTTTCTGTAACTGTTCTGGTGGTCCAATCTGTAATGCTGAAAACTGGTGTTCCTAAGGTCATTGATTTGGTTCCTATAAAGTAATTAATTTTCTTTATTCATCTTTTTAATATGTTAATTTCAACTGGAAGAAATGGTGCGATTCATTACTAAGAATGTGAATCTGATTGGCTAGTGCAATAACAATACTATGATTTCTCTGATTTGGGAAATTGCAGTTAGTGTGCTTAGGATTGCCTGTTGGGCAACATGGAGAACATGTACAGCGCTGTACAGATAATGGTATCCAGATAGGCATCAACCGCATCACTCAACCTTCAGTCCATCTCAAGATGTTTGTGAGAGAGAGGAACCTTCCAGGTGAACAGGAACAATATGGGCATTGCACAAACTCAATGCACAGTGAAATTTGAGGAGAATGTAAAGCAAAGCTTTGCAGAAGAGCCATCTACCACCATTTGCACTACTGCATGTGCATTAGACACAAAACATGTTAGTGCATGGCTCGTCATACATAAGAACAACTTCACCCATTTCATCTACAGAAGGTGCAAGCACTAAAACTGGAACTCTATGACCATAGGCTACAATTTTGAAACTGGGCTTTACTCCAGCAGTCTGAATTCTTTTCATCAGTATTGTGTACTGATTAGGCCTTGTTCACCAAAGATGGTCCAGTTCTTAATTCAAGAAACAGCCATAGGTGAGACTATGTGAATTCACATGCTGTCATGGAGAAGAGCAGACGTTTTCCGTCAACATATGGGTTGGAATAATTTCAGACCATGTCACTGGCCCATACCTGTTCCTTCCTATGTTAAGTGGACATTGTTATCTTCGTGAGTTACAGAAAATTTTATCTGTATTTTTATAAAATGTGCCCCTTCGTATTCATTGTCGCATGTGGCTACAACATGACAGAGCTCCACCACATTTCACCCAGGCTGTACTATTATGTTTCAAATGGGAACAGGGCTGGAGTCCAACTAATCAGATGCTGTATCACACTCAGCGTTGCCAGCTTGTTACCCCATTCCTTTTATATTTCCCTCTCTCTTGCACACTCATACAACATGCAGGTCTCCTTGGCACAGACCTAAGGGTAAGCAAATTATATTTTACAAACTTTTACAATGATGAAGTTGCCAAAATCAAAATTGGAAAAAGCATTTTCAAAAATGATGTATATTTTTAAACACTATAGCTATAATTATAGTTTATGAATTACCTGTTCTTCTATTTCAATGGAACTGCCAATGGCTCATCCATATCGCTGTCAATGTCACTTCCGTTAAGAGACAATTCGTCATTGCCACTGTCTTCTCGTCTGAGTGTTGCAAATTTATGATTATAGGTTCCAAAATCTCATCACGTGCTATTTCTTTCCGAAAATCGTCTTCTTGAAGATTTTCTGCATGCCTTACACGGTTTTGCCAATCCTGTTGTGTTACCTACCTGTTGTGTTTTAATCTTGCCACAACAATGTCACTCCTCTCCATTAAAAATTGATGCCCATCATTTGTCTTTCTGTACCTGAACCTTAATCTGAAAGTCAATGATTTTGATCCAGTGTATGAAATTTTGGTTCTAAGAGTGCAAGCTATTTTCTGTACAGTTGAAAATTCACCTTGGTCATAAAACTCGAACACAGTTCTACGTATGTCCTTGTTAAGTTCACTTGAATTTGTAACCCTCTTCGGAGGACCGTGTTTCCTGGCCGACACAAACACGTGGGCACTACTGGGATCAAATTTTCTTGCCTCTCCACAAATGCGGCACACACTTGTTTTACCTACACCACACGCTTCAGCAGTACGCCGTTGAGCATTTTTGAAATCGAGCTGATTTCTATATTCCTCATTGCCCAATTTTTTGAAGAACGTGTACACTTTAAAAATAATACTTCGAGCCTGACTTGGCAATACCTGCCTTTTTGACTCGCCACTAAATTCACCGCAAGAAGCCATTGCACTATTTAACTCTTACTCTACTGTTGTGTAAAGAACTGAATGATTTTAGTTAATTGATGGAAATTAATGATTTCCTCATACTAGCCGTATATAGGCTAAGTTTTTTGATAGATTGAGTCAACATGAAAAATTCAATGCCATGGCCGAGATTTGAATCACGATATGATATTGATCTGAACTCTCCAGAGCAAATAAACACTTCTTATCAGCATTCATTCATAAACATAAGCATACAGCATTCCACAGGCTAACAGGAGATGAAGTATTTGCTCTTTCTCGAATTTAACACCTTGACTTATTCACAGTAATTCTTTTATCACATCATGTCAGAAGTTTAAATTTCAGTTCTGAGTAATTAAAAGTATATGTACGTACATACATACATATACACCAACCTCTTTGAACTCTCTAGAGTAAATAGAGATTACAAACCATTCATAAACAAAGATATAATGTGACCAGACACGTTCTGCCAGGACAGCAGGAAATTTATTGTTTCCTCTCGCTCAAATTGGCTTATTCAAAGTAATTCTTTTATCACGTCATGTCAAACATTTACGTTTCAGTTCTGAGTAATTACAAATATACGTACATGCATACATGCCAACCAATAATGATATTCCTACAGTGCTTACGTTGTGATGTATTGTTATAATCATGTAATAGTGGTTTATTATTTGTATTAGCAAAACTATTTGAGCTAAAAATATGGGGTTTTCATGGTTATGTTCGATACATTACTTTCTACCTTCTACATGGATCAGTTTTGGCAAAATCTGAATTTTTGTCTTAGCGCAAATAGTATTTCATACAGATTGATTAGGTTGGCGCTCCTCACACACCACTTATTGGGAATGCAATATGACAACACTGCAGGACTCTGATTGGTTGCTCACCTAGTAGTGCTCAAGGACAAACACCTTCCCATTTGAAACACATGATAGAGCATTTAAACCATATTTATGCTGCCCATGGTTTGGAAGGGGGAGTCCAACTGTAGGTTGGCCAACATGCTCTCCTGACCTCAACCCAATTGATTTCTTTTTCTGGGGTCACCTTGTCTCTGGTGCATGAAACACCTTTGCCTCAGAAGAGGACCTAACTGCCCAAATAATAGCAGCATGTGAAGTTATTCGCCACACACAAGGAATTTTGGACAGAGTATGATAGTCATTCCTTTGTCACTGTCAACTTTGCATTGAAAATGCAGGTCACCATTTTGAGCACTTCCTATAAACCTGACATAAAGAGTTGCATTTACTTTTTATTTTATGTAAGTTCATTCACCCTTAAACCACCTCCCGTTTAGATGTACAGCATGTGAAAGTACTAAGTAGGATTCAGCCTTTGTTGGAAATAATTGTAATTAATTGTATTGAGAAAGTGAAATTACTCCATAAAGTGAATACATTTATACAATAATTAAAAACTTAAGAGTAAATATTAAAAAAACTACCAAAAAGTGAACAAGACTCAAACTCGTTTACTAGAGGGAGTGTTCCAACATGTTTCTTCATTTTCAAGTGTTGTGCACTCAGGTGGTATCATTAGCAGTGGCGTACTGGGACTTTAGAAACTTATAATTGTAACTTCCACGTATGAACCAATAAGTCATAAGTCACCTATTTCAAATTACTTGTTTAGGTTATCTCCACTTGCTCTGAAAATATTTTGGTGTAGTTCATTATCACCTTGTATATGTAAGATTATGTGAATCATCAGCGAAGAGTCCAATACAAATTCAAATAAGATGTACAATCCAATTTTCAAATATACTTTTTTCAAAACAATGCACTAGAGCATAAGTAAATACAGCATTTTATAGAATAATAACTAACATTATATTATAGATAGCTGTATTGCCTTTAAAATAGAAGAACATACAAATAATATATTTCTGAGGAAATAGTTTAACACTTGGTTTCATTTTTCTGTTTATTACTACAGAGCAAATAGTGCCCAATGAAGCATTACATAAAAACATCCTGTTGTTAAACTATAATATTACAAGGAATAAAAATGTAATACAAACTATTATTTACCTCTGTGTCTGGTTTTGATGTAGCTTTGGTTGAAAGGAACAAGCTCCGAAGTTTTGAACCACTTTTTGGTTCCACTGAATTTGCATTGTTGTCACCAAGATGCATTTCAAATGCAAATCGCATTCTGGGAGCATCATCTGATGCAGGATGAATGCTTCTTGATGAATTTCCTTGAGAAACTGGAGGAGGCTGATACTGTGCTGCAGGTTTTAGTCGTCCTGTCACAGGACTCCTACCAGGTTTCTTAGGAACTGTTGACTCACTGCGACGCAGGGAGTTAATCCACAACTTTTCAGGCGAACCACCTCTGCACAAAATAACCACCTTGTCACTTTATTCTATCAAAACAAAGAACAAGAACAGGCATTTTGAAAGTATCACTCAGTAAGTTTCTTAAAGGTTATTATTAACCAAACAGATAGGTATTTGCTAAAATTAATTCAAGATTGGTAACCATATATAACACGTTTCCATGAAGTCCATATCTGGATCCCACAGCTAGCAAACCATAGATTACACAAAGTAACTGTTGTTCCATGATAAGAGTAATGATATGACATGCACATGAGATAGCAGAATTCCTGGAGTTCCCACAGTAGCAATGCTGTAGTGGTTGAAGATGAAATTTCTTATTGCAGCTCCACTGAGTATGAAGTGTGGCCTGTAAAAAAATTTTGAGTGCACAGAGGACAGTGCATTCAGAACCAGCTGATGGAATGTTTAGTGACAGTGTTATGTTGGTGTATGATAACACTTTGCTACACATGCACAACAGATTACACATCTTCTGCAGATATTTGGTTGGGAGATGCGTAGTCATTATTCCTATAGCCAGGACCTTACTTCCAGTGATTTCCATATTTCTGACACCTCAAGAAAATCTTGTTCAGTAGTGTCAGCATTTTTAGAATGACAGAGGGACAGAGAGGTTGTTACATTCCCAGTAGCAGATTTCTACAGTAGATAAAAATATTGATTCTAAGTTTCTGACATTGTCAAATTTTATACATATATAAATACATTTGTTTTTAATTACAAATTAAGGAGTAAATTCAGCATGCCTAACAAATGTCTGAATTCCAGAGATGACTGTGCTGAAAATAGCACAATACTTCCTATACCTGTTCCAATAAAAACAAACTCAATGATACTCTATGTAAACTGCACACATGGTTTCAGGCGAATGAACTAATTATAAATAAGGATAAGACTGTTGCCATTTCATTCCATACTTGCCAACATAGAAATGTGGTCAAACCTCCAATAGTATTTGATAAAACAGCCATTAGCTACAATAATGAAACAAAATTTTTGGGATTACATGTGAATGAGAACATAAAATGGACCACATATTCAACATTTAATAAATAAACTGAGTTCCATTTGTTATTTGCTTAAACATTTGAAAAGCTTAATAAATTCAGCAGCATTGAGAAATATATATTATGGTTACTTTCACAGTCAGTTACAATATGGGATAGTGTTCTTGGGGGAAAAGGCAGATAGAGTCTTTAAACTTCAAAAAAGAGCGATAAGGATACTAAGTGGGGTGGATAACAGAACATCTTGCAGGCCATTATTCAAAAAACATCAAATATTACCTCTAGCATGTATGTATATTTTGGAATTAGTGATCCATGTAAAACAAAATAAACTACAAATAAAAAATTACAAAAATGCTGATATTCACAAATACAATACATGTCAGAAAGATGACTTTCACATTCAAAGTTGTAGAATTGAAATCTTCAGCTCTAGTGCTATCAATAAAGGTATAAGATTATACAACAGGCTACCAGAAAATATTAAACAAATGAAGAGCCTTATACATTTTAAAAAGGGAGTAAAACTCTTTTTACTGCAACATTCATTTTATTCTGTAAATGAGTTTTTAAATGTTAATTAGTTTTAAGTGATTATAAATAATGACAGTGGACATTAATGTAATTTTTATACTATGGCATGTCTGATATCAATCAAAAGGGCAAAATAAATTGAATTAAATTGAATTAAACCATGAATTAGAGTAAACTCCACATTTGTGAACAATTACTTTTATATAGCATTTCTCTATGGTCTTTATATAGTTTATATTTATTTGCTTTTTCTACTTTAACTTTTGTTGGATCCTGTATCTGTTAATTTTTAGTCTTATGCAACTTTTTATATTTATCTTTGTATCTTGAACTGACGTGTCCTATAACATATGTATTATGTTCCAACAAATACAAAAATAATCTTTGTAACAAATTGTTTTGTTTCTGTAGACAGACTCAGCAAAAGTTACTTTACGGACTGCCTTACAATAGAATCTAAATGTATGAAATACTTGCCACAGTATATCACAGCATTTGCCACATACTTGCTAGAACCGCTAACTCATTTAATTAATTCAACCTTAAGAGAAGGCATATTCTCAACGTCCCTAAAGGAAACAGTTGTAAAACCCTTACACAAAAAAGGAGATAAAGAAGTAGCTAGTAATTACCGTCCAATAGCCCTGGTATCGACACTATCTAAACTGCTAGAGAAAATAATTGCAAATAAAATCATATTCTTTTAAGAAAAATACAAAATACTAAACAGTGCTCAGTATGGTTTCAGAAAAAATATGTTGACGATTAAAGCTATAGCAGAAATAATAGACTATATAATAGATAATATGGATAAACATGTGCACAACAACTGCATTTTCTTAGACTTAACTAAAGCTTTTGACTGCGTAGATCACAAATTACTCCTAGATAAGTTGCATCACTACGAAATCAGAGGAATTGCATTGAATTTAATAAAAACATATTTAAATAATAGAACACAGCAAGTAAAAATAACTCATCTAACAAATCAATGCTTGAAAGACCATTATTCAAAAAGTATAGAAGTAAAACAAGGAGTTCCACAGGTTTCTGTTTTAGGACCACTCCTATTCATCATATACATAAATGATATACCTAATCCTCCAAAAAGTAGAATTATAATGTACGCAGATGGTACAACAATTATAAATACAGGAAACACTATAGAAAACTTGGAAAATGTAACAAATCAGAACACTAACCAAATTATCCTGCACCTTAAACAAAACAGCCTTTTTATAAACACAGATAAAACTAACTATATACGTTTCCAAACCATTCAAAATACAAATTGCGCAGATTACAAAATTATCATTGAGAATAAAGAAGTTAAAGAAGTAGACTCCACAAAATTTTTAGAGTTAGTGGTAGACAAACATTTGAAATGGGACAAACATATAGACAAATTGTGTAACAAAATATGTTCAGGATTATTTATGATGAAAAGAATTTCAAATTTAAAAAATATAGAACTTCAAAAGACCATTTATTACAGTCAAATCTACCCACATATAACTTATGGAATAATAGTATGTGATCGCAGTACAAAGATAAATATAGAACGAAAATTTATACTACAAAAAACGAGCAATTAGATTAATTTTAGGTCTAAAATACAGGGAATCGTGCAAAGAAAGTTTTAAAGCATTAAATATACTCACGCTATACTCCCTGTACATATACGAAACAATAATATACCTAAAAAGTAAAATTCCACTACAGAAACAAATCAACAAATTCATGACCATAACACACGAAGAAAAAATAATTATCATATACAGGCACATGCGTTACAACTATACAATATGAAACCTACAGCAGCGGCAACCGAGCTTTACAATAAATTACCTGAATATATTAAAAATATAAAAGAAATAAACCGATTTAAAAGGGAACTCAAAGGGTTCTGCATAACATCTTCTTTCTATTTGCTTGAGGAATATCTAAATAGATAGTAATAATTATTGTTGTTATTCTGTAACTATTATATGTAAAGTAACTACATATAAATGTATTATGATTATGATTATGTCTATTATTATTATTATTATTATTATTATTATTATTATTATTATTATTATTATTATTATTATTATTATTATTATTATTATTATTATTATTATTATTATTATTATTATTAATGTGAAATGTTATATAATTGTGTAATATTGTATGTTTTTTTAATATGCAATATAAATTTAACTGACATATCCAAAAAACATGTATTATGTTATAAAAGGATAAAAATAAATAAATAAATAAATAAATAAATAAATAAATAAATAAATAAATAAATAAATAAATAAATAACTAAATAAATAAATAAATAAATAAATAAATAAATAAATAAATAAATAAATAAATAAATAAATAAATAAATAAATGATTTGGTTTATATAAATGTAGGTACTGATTAAGGAGCATTCACTGAAACACTGCATTAAAAAAATGTGCTTCAGTTACCATGGAATTCTTTGGAAACGTCTATACAGGAAGTTTAGAATGACTTCAAGACTGGCAGAGAAAAAATAAAATAAACCTTCAGTATATCAGGAAGGATATAGAAAAAAGAAAGAGAACAATATATCACTTACATGTCATTAAATCAATTATGGATAAATACATAAGTTATAAAAGATAAAGAGTATAGTGGCATTCACTGATTTGGAAAATGCATTTAACACTGAGGATAAGGAACCACTATGGTTTAAACTGAGAAATAAGGGAGTAAGATCAAAATGTATTAGATCAATTCAGTATATATATGAGAACACAGGTTTTGTCTCAAGATGAATGGAAAGGAAATAACTGATAAGCTTGCAAATAATATGGTATTATGACAAAGATGTAAACTCAGTTCCATACTATTTAAGTTAATTGATGGAAATTAATCCACTTTTCTTCACACTAGCCATATATAGGATAGTATAGTATAGTAGCTTCCCATACGTTTAATTTATTTACAGATGATATATTAGATGAATTAAATAAAGGTGACATATTTGCCTACAATAAACAAAGGGAAATACAAAGATTACTTTTTGTGGATGATTTAGTGACAGGTTCTATTACAACTGGAAATTTATTGACAGTTCTACAAATTTTACATGCCTTTTGCCTGAAGTGGAGTTTGAAAATAAATTTAAAAAAGTCAAAGTGGGCAAAATTGAAGAAAGAGGAAAAATGTATATGGAAGGGAAAGAATTAGTAACAAAATCTGATTATTTATATGTGAGACTAAGCAGTGTTGGGGAACGGAATACCCACACACTAATGTTTTAGCTAAGAGAAAACTATCAATAAATGTCATAAGATTATGTCTATGAAATGCTAATTGCTTGGTTAGAAAAGGTAAAACAGTAGTAGAAACAGAGATTTGGGGAGTTTTTTTTTTCCTTTTCTTTTTTGTGTAATTTACGTCCTCCAACATTTAGTCATATCGGACGATGAATGAAATGGGTGAAATGATGCTCAATGCGTCCGGGGTCCATGGAGCTTAGAGTTACCTGACATTCATCTTTCAGGATAAGGGAAAATCCCGAAAAAACCTTATCCAGGTAACTCACCCTGACCGAGATTCGAACTCGGGACCTCTTGAACATGAGGCAGACACGCTACCATCTACACTACCGAGGTGGGCTGATTTGGGGAGGTGATGTGAGATGGAGAATGCTAGATAAAATACATAGATAATTTGCAAACAGATCCTCGGATTACCTATAATATCACCAAATGGAGCAGCAATGGTAGATTTGGGAATAGTTTGTAATAAAGGTATGATAGTTGAAAGACTACTTAATTACTGGTAAAAAAATAAGAGTATTGGAGGCGCATAATATTCTAAGACAATGTGTAATAATACAAACAAAACTGGAGCTGAG